>JAIUZE010006541.1:0-25142 GCA_022085475.1 Heliosperma pusillum | reverse complement strand
ACATGGCCCAGATACAAAGCACATATCTTAGCTCAGAGGTTCCTCTCAGAAACATGTCCAAGATACGACTCAACCCTAAACCTAGACTGCGCAGACCCAGAGAAATGCGAAGATCCATCGCATCCAAGACCCATGATACAATCACATGAGTACACCCCAAGAAGATCCATCAAAGGGGTTGGCTAGTACTAAAGCTGGCTCCATTTCCCAAAGTGGAAACTATGGCAGCCATGCCCCGACTTGAAGATCCATCAAGCCGGGAACACAAAAGCTATCAAGCCGCAACCTCCATATGCTCGTTAAAGATAGTACGGGCCTATCAATGTCATGGTCCAAGATACTCATTTAGAATTAGAATGGTCAAGACGCCATATACTCATAATGCTCTATGGGTACTTAGTCAACACGACATATATCATACAATCAAACAGTCACGGGAAAACTTCCTATCATGTGACTAATTGCATATAAATCATATTCAAATATCCTATCGCCTCATATCTACTAAGGCTCATTCATTCATTAAATAAAACCTTACTTGAAGACAAATCCCCGACCCGAGTCCCGCGACGGGTCATCAGTCAAAACGGGGCTGACTAGATCTTAGTTTGACCAAACCCGTTTGGTCAAACCGGCTAGAAACAGAGTCTTAGCCATTTAGGCTTGAACATAAGAATATCATATTCATTTCATGTTATTTCATTCTATTTCTAACATGTGAATTATTAAAATCATACGAAAACCCGTTTAACTTAACGGATATCAATTTAAACTACCATCTCGTATTATAATTTCTAACATGTGAGAAATAGTAATTTTATGAAAAAACTTTTTAATTAAATATTTTACTTATTAATATTTCTCACTTGCTAATTATTACAAAACGCGATAAAAATAACGATAACTCAAAAACCGTCACAAGTCCCAAGGTGGGACCCACGGGCTGATTTTGGCCAACTTGACACGGGCCTGGACTGGGCCCCACGGCCTGTTTTGGGCTGTTTTGGCTTTTTATCAACTTTACTAAAAAACCGTTTCCTAATATTTCCCGCATGCTTTAACATAATTAAAACCCGTCAAAACAACAACATAACAATCAAACATCGACACAACCCAAAGACCAAAACCCGGACCCACCATGGCCAACCCAGACCGGTCTGGACCGGCCTGGACCAGCTGGTTTTGACCGGTTTCCAGCCCCAAAACAGCCACCCTACACGGTTTTCCCCAACAACAAACACCAAATTATTTCCAACATGATTTTAATTAACAACATCCATTTTAAACATCCAATTCATCCATCATGCATACAAAAATCATGGTTATGAACAATCATCACATATGTCAAGAACACTAAGCAAAAAACCAAAGAAACAAAACTATGTAACATTAAATCGTCGAGTAACTCGGAATCGTTACCTTAGCTAGAAAAATCAATTAGCACCAAAATAAGAAGTATAAACTAAGAAACCCGTCTTCTAATCTTCCCCTAATATGTACGAGTCTCCAAACTCGTCTTCAAAATCTTCCCCTATAAGAAATGACAAGAAAAACATTATTAGAAGTAAAAATAGATTTTCCAAAATTAAAGTGTTGAAAACGATTTTGACGGAATTGAAAATAAACCGTACTTGAAGATGGAGAGCGAAGAGGAGATTCTAGAAATATAATTTAGGACGGATTTAATTAAGAAATGAAGGTTTTATGAGGATTTTGCTCAAGAACGACGAAGAACAAATGAAGAACAACGAAGAACGTTCAAGAACGATGAAGAACGATTTATTTGATCTTAAATTGATTTGTTGTAAAATGAAAAGTTGTTAGTGAGTAAAGTGGGAGTTGGAGTGCCGTGTAATATAGAGCAAAATAGTGAGTTGTGTTTTGAAATTGCTGTTATGGAATTGACTCGGTATAATAATTATATTACCGTAATTAATTAGATATTAAGTTAATTGAATTAAATATCAAGATCTTATGTTATTGTAATGAAAAGAAAGAAAATATCAAGGTCTAAGAGAGGAGGGAAAACCGTGTGGTTTGGTGAGCAATCGGGTCTGATTTATCGATTTGCGTAATTTAAACTGACGGATCGATAAAGTGAATAAATATCTAGATAGTATTATTAGTTTAATCAAAACAATTAGAATATCTAATTGTGAGTGGAAAAAGATGACACGCGCGTGTGACTCATGCCAAAGTCGAGTTTCGAATTTGTTACGGGATTTACGATGAGTCGGGAATAGTTAAATGACGTTCGGTTAAAACCGTAAACGTTATTCTTTAAATTCCGAATAAATTCAAAATAATTATATTAAATTACGATAAATTCCGATAAATCTTAATAAAAATAAATTAAATTTATTATTTTTCAAATATAATTTCGGTCTTTAAAATTACGAGGCGAGTCGGGAAAAGTCAACGACAGTCAAAGTTGACTAAAAAGTCAAGAAAAGTCAATGAGGACTTAAAAGTCAAGAAAAGTAAATGACGACTTAAAAGTCAAGAAAAGTCAATGACGACTTTTAAAAAGTCAAGAAAAAGTCAAAGACGACTTAAAAGTCAAGAAAAGTCAAACGATGACTAAAAACCGGTCTTTTCATGAAATCTCTCAGAAATTCAAATACGAACGCGGAATGTTCAAAATACGACTCGGAACAAAAATTTCTATTTTAAAACCTAACCTGCTGAAAAGTGGTTAGTAAATATTTTTACTAGAAAAATTGAGGTACTTTTCGGGTGGTACAGTGTATGCGTTCAGGGAATGTTTTTCTCCCGTGGATGCCTGTTAATCATATTTGGCATGATTCACACGGTGCTAGTGCGTTTCATTTACCGTGAGAGAGGTCGTCAATCGTATTGTAGTGTGATGCGCGTGATTAATGATTGATTATTCATGGTCATACCATGACTTGGCATGGTTTGTTTGTCGAGTCTCAATCTTATCAAACATATACCGCTAACGGTGAGATGCAAGCCCTAGTGAGCGTATTCGGTTGCCTAAGAGTGTCTTCCCCGAGTCTTTGTATAACATGATGGATTCGGATTTGTATTACATATGCTCTTATCATTATATATTGAATTGCCTATCTATCCTTATCGTATTTACATGTATATTTATATATGCATGCTTTTACTTTTGTATTTCCTTCTATGTACGTTTAATGTGATATGGCTGGGAGAACCCGGAGTTACTCCCCACTGACTGTGGCGTTTATGTTTTTTATGGATGAACAGGTTGCTTGATTAGTTGGCTTTTTGCTTGATATTTTGGGTTCGGGTGTGAGCTAGCGGGCGTTGCCCCTAGAAGAATTACCTCTAGACGTTATTTTAGCTAGTTTGCTAAACACTTTGACATTGTTAACCTTTTGAGAGACTTCGTCTCTTTGTTGTATCTCGTACTTTAGTTTGTAATATTTGACACTCCTCGTATACTTATCTTGCATGTATAAAGGTTTTCAAAATACCGTATTTTCCGCTATTAGATTCACATGCTTGTATGTTTTATATTTCCGCATTCTCGAGGGTTGTCACATTTTATCTAAAAATGAAATTAAATTATTACAAACGGCGATACGAGATCGCAAATAAAATTAGAACCGAATCGGTATTGCCTTACATTACGGGTAATACCGATTAAAATAATCTAGGCCATACTAGGTACAACTTGCATTAAAATTAAATAAATGACATTCATTCATTCAACAATAATTACATAAATAAAATGCTGTAAAAATCATGCCAAAATCGCCCTTAACACTTATCATGCTCATTCTAGCTCGGTTTTATGGACTTTATCGACTTTTACCCATTAAAAAATCAACAATCAATACTTAAATCGTATTTAAGCTAAAACTAATTATCTAAACTGATTTAGAACTAAGAATTAGTCCCCACTAACTTTGTTTGTATTTAATTAGTTCGAATTGATCGTATTTGCTAAATATAAAGGTTTAATCATAACATTTATGAAATAAACCCAAAATAAAATATAAAAATCATAAAAATTTGAAAAAAAATATTTGTAAATTCTGGAACATTTCCAGGGACTCCAAAAACCAGAAACATTTGCCCAAAAAATTTGAATTAATAGTATTCAACGGTTTTATCAAATAAAAACCACTAAATATAGTTAAATAGTGAAACAAATTATAAAATTTCACCAAGATGATATAAATCAGATTATAAAAAGTACCAAAAATTTTCAAGACCATAAAAGGACGTTTCAATTTTATGATCATAATAATCTCACTTTATTGACTTTTATCTTATAAAAATCAATCATCATGCAAAACTTAATTAAAAATCACGAAATTTTACATACAGTATGTACAACATGCATGTGAGATCATATCAAAATTTCATGGCCAGAATCAACATGCAACTATTTTTAGTTAACTTTTAACATAAAATATGCATATTAACATGATTTAAAGGCCATAAATCAAAATAAATAGCAAATTAATCCATAAAATCACCAAATGTGACCACAACCATTTTGAGGTCAGTAGGTATGCATGCAAATAAAAAATTTCGTGCAAACCAACTTTGAACACAAATTTTCAATTTTACCCAAGTTATCGTATAACTCGATTTTAATGCCTAAAATCGACATGCATGTAACAATTGAGCTCTGATACCACATGAAAGTCCTAGACCTTTAATTAGACTCCTCTAATTAGTTCATTAAATTATATTAACTTAATGATTTAGGATCTAGTTATCATGCATGCAAATATAAAAGCATAAATATAAAGATAAGATGAAATTTTCTTACATTAGAAAATTTCGGCAAAATGGGCACAATAAGAAACTCTTTTCTTATTGTTCTTGAGCATGAAAATAATGGATAATAAGCCAAAATAATCTTAACTTATTTTAAGTTATTATTAACTAGTCCAAAGTAGAAGGCCTCCTTCTTGTTGCACCCAAGATTAAACCCAAAATAATCTTAACTTATTATTAACTAGATAATAAGCAAGACATAATACTACTAAGGGGGCGTTTGGTTGGGGTCTAAAGGAAAGGGAAAGAGAATCAGACTCTATCATTACCTTTGTTGTTGTTTGTTTGACTATTTTTTTCATTCCCTTTACCCTCTTTATTCCTTCTATTACTCCCACATCCCTCTAACTCCAATCCCCTACCTCACAAGGGTATGAAATTTCCTTTCCCTACCTTATTAAGTACCACCATTAACACCACCTGACATACACCACTACCACCACTATTAATCAACACTCCTGCCGCACCCTTTCCACTGTCAGGGTCGACATCTCTTCCACCCCAGCCCAATACCGTCGGCGTCTCCTCCCCGCCAACCACCACCCTTGCCCAGCACTATCGGCTTCTCAAACCAGGCCACCTTCGCCATGTCGACCTCTTCCTCCACCGTTGACTACGCCGACCCCACCCCAACAACCTTATCCCAATACTTAGCCTTCACCATTAATTCCACCATACTCTTATATTTTCTCTCCTTCATTACGGTTTTTGCGGCATTGGAGCCGCCGCAGTACGACGGAAGAAGCCATTGAAGGGGAAAAGCTTCTGGGTCGACGTGGATGGGGCCATTCTCAAATGGGTCGAAGTCGGATTAAGAAATTACGGGTCGGATAGTTTCTGGGTCGGGTAATCGGACCTTAATAATTTGTAAAAATGAGAGCTTTTTATTATTATTATTATTATATTAATTTAATGAGGTGAAAAGAAGGCTCTCATGGACTCATGGTTGTGATGATGGTGGATTACTGGATTGCTTAGCATTTCTGTTGAATTGTACATTTGTAAAGGGTGAATGAGACATGTTGATGATGGTGGTTATGGTGGAATTATTTTAATGAATTAATATTCCTCTTCACAACCAAAAAACTCCTTTAATCAAAGGGGATTAAATTCCTTTCCACTTGTTTCCCTTTTCGGTTCCTTTTCCCTTTCCCCGTTGCGAACCAAACGCCCCATAATATTGTTGTATTACTACACTAGTAATAGGTTAAGAATATTAGTGTATATGAGTGTTTAGAGAAATATAGGATGTTTTAGTGAGAAGATGTGAAAAATGAAGAATCAAGTCAAGTGGGAAAATGAGCAACAAAATGCTCATTTTATGGCACTATGGCCGGCACATTGAAGCCCCAAAATAGGTGATTTTCTTCTTATTTTATTCACATGCATAATGGTTGTGTATGGGATTGTATAATGATTGTATAATGATCATGAGCATTGTAACTCGTTGTGTAAACAATGAGTCTTCCTTGCTTCATTACCCATTGTTTGCATTGTAACTCGTTGTGTAAACAATGAGTCTTCCTTGCTTCATTACTCATTGTTTGCATTGTAACTCCTTATGTGAACATTGAGTCTTCCTTGCTTCATTACCCATTGTTTGCATTGTAACACCTTGTGTGAACAATGATTCTTCCTTGCTTCATTACCCATTGTTTGCATTGTATCTCGTTGTATGAACAATGAGTCTTCCTTGCTTCATTACCTATTGTTTGCATTGTAACTCCTTGTGTGAACAATGAGTCTTCCTTCCTTCATTGCCCATTGTTTGCATTGTAACTCCTTGTGTGAACAATGAATCTTCCTTGCTTCATTACCCATAGTTTGCATTGTTACACCTTGTGTGAACAATGAGTCTTCCTTGCTTCATTACCCATTGTTTGCATTGTAACTCCTTGTGAGAACTATGAGTCTTCCATGCTTCATGACCCGTTGTTTGCATTGTAACTCCTTGTGTGAACAAAGAGTCTTCCTTCCTTCAGTACCTATTGTTTGCCTTGTAACTCTTTGTATGAACAATGAGTCTTCCTTGCTTGATTACTCATTGTTTGCATTGTTACACCATGTGTGAACAATGAGTCTTCCTTCCTTCATTACCTATTGTTTGCATTGTAACTCCTTATGTGAACAATGAGTCTTCCTTCCTTCATTACCCATTGTTTGCATTTTAACTCATTGTGTGAACAATGAGTCTTCCTTCCTCAATTACCCATTGTTTGCATTGTAACTCCTTGTGTGAACAATGTGTCTTCCTTCATTACCCATTGTTTGCATTGTAACTCCTTTCGTGAACAATAAGTCTTCCATGCTTCATTTCCCATTGTTTGCATTGTAACTTCTTGTTTGAACAATGAGTCTTCCTTGGTTCATTACCCATTGTTTGCATTGTAACTCCTTATGTGAACAATGAGTCTTCCTTCCTTCATTACCCATTGTTTGCATTTTAATTCATTGTGTGAACAATGAGTCTTCCTTCCTTAATTACCCATTGTTTGCATTGTAACTCCTTGTGTGAACAATGTGTCTTCCTTCATTACCCATTGTTTGCATTGTAACTCCTTTCGTGAACAATAAGTCTTTCATGCTTCATTACCCATTGTTTGCATTGTAACTCCTTGTTTGAACAATGAGTCTTCCTTCCTTCATTACCCATTGTTTACATTGTAACTCCTTGTGTGAACAATGACCCTTCCTTCCTTCATTACCTATTGTTTGCATTGTAACACGTTGTGTGAACAATGAGTCTTCCATGCTTCATTACCCATTGTTTGCATTGTAACTCCTTGTTTGAACAATGAGTCTTTCTTGCTTCATTACCCATTGTTTTCATTGTAACTCCTTGTGTGAACAATGAGTCTTCCTTCCTTCATTACCCATTGTTTGCATTGTAACTTCTTGTGTGAACAATGAGTCTTCCTTCCTTCATTACCCATTGCTTGCATTGTAACTCCTTGTGTGAACAATGAGTCTTCCTTGCTTCATTACCCATTGTTTGCATTGTAACTCCGTGTGTGAACAATGAGCTTTCCTTCCTTCATTACCCATTGTTTGCATTGTTACACCTTGTGTGAACAATGAGTCTTCCTTGCTTCAATTCCCTTTTTTTGCAATGTAAATCCTTGTGTTAGTCTTCCTTCATTACCCATTGTTTGCATTGTAACTCCTTTTGTGAACAATGAGTATTCATTGCTTCATTACCCATTGTTTGCATTGTAACTCGTTGTGTGAACAATGAGTCTTCGTTTCTTCATTACCCATTGTTTGCATTGTAACTCCTTGTGTGAAGAATGATTCTTCCTTGCTTCATTACCAATTGTTTTCATTGTAACTCCTTGTGTGAACAATGAGTCTTCCTTGCTTCATTACCTATTGTTTGCATTGTTACACCCTGTGTGAACAATGAGTCTTCCTTGCTTCAATTCCAATTTTTTGCAATGTAACTCCTTGTGTAAGTCTTCCTACATTACCCATTGTTTGCATTGTAACTTCTTGTGTGAACAATTAGTCTTCCTTGCTTCATCACCCATTGTTTGCATTGTAACTCCTTGTGTGAACAATGAGTCTTCCTTCCTTCATTACCCATTGCTTGCATTGTAACTCCTTGTGTGAACAATGAGTCTTCCTTGCTTCATTACCCATTGTTTGTATTGTAACTCCTTGTGTGAACAATGAGTCTTTGTAACACCCCGTAAATTTGGACCGTTATTATATTTTAAAAATAATATTTTAAATCAACTTTAATTTAATATTAATTTAATTGAAATAATAATAATTCGACAAAATATAATTTTATTTTATTTTGAAGTAATATAATTATTTTTGATAGTTTGGAAATGTTTAAAAGTAATTTAAACTATATTTAAACCTTTTTCTTTAATAAAAGAGTATTTCAAAGAAAAGTCGTAAAAATGGGATTTTCCATTTCTTACGGTCGTTGGGTAAATGAGTTAGGATATTAGGCATAGGAGTACTTAAAATTCTAGTAAACTTGTGTTTAAAAACTTTAGCGTTGTCGGAAATCGCGTTTGACGAATAATTCGAATTCCCGTCAAATCGAACCAAAACCGAGTAAAAAAAAAATAGACCCAATACCCCATGACCCTTATGGCAGCCAGCCAGCCTTTCCCTCTCCCTTAGGTTCCATTTTCATTTTCCCCAATTTGTTCTACCAACATCAAAAATCAACAAAAAAATCAAATAAACTTACAATCGTAATTTCAGCATAACTTCTTCGTTTCTAGTCCGATTTTCGCAAAATTTATATATTCGGAATCCTCTCTTCAAGATCTACATCCTAGTATGTTTTAATTCCAGTTTCCCTAATTTCGATTTAAGCTTATTTTTGGGTATAATTTCGGTTTATGTGATAATTGTTGTGTTTTTGTTGTTTTAAATAGGTGAAGATCATGAAGACGACTTAGGAGACTCATATATAGTAGAGGACGAAGGGTAGTCGCGGTTTTTAGGGTTTTCTCAAGGGTTACTTTCGTTTTTCTAGCTTAAGGTAACTATTCCGAGTTACTCGACGATATAATGTCACAGTTGTTATGTGTTGGATGTTATTTGAGTAGTAATATGTTAAGTTTTATATCACATGAATTATCATTGTTAAAGTTTATTAATTTTGTAGTTTATCTCATATGTTTGATTGTGAAATGAATTGGTAATGGTTGTATGTTGCTTGTGACGATATTGGGATGATATTGGAACGATTTTGGATGAAAGAAAAGAGGGAGTAAAGGGGACTGACCTGGCAGGCCGTGAGTGCTGCCAGGCAGGCCGTGTATGTGGTGTGTGTGTGCCTTGTGTGTGGCGTGTGTGTGGCCGGGTTTGGCCGTTGTTCGGGTTGTGTGTTTGAGCCTTTGTTTGATGCTTTGTGTTTGTCATTTGTACAATTGAACATGTTGATATTTTGGTGTATTAGTAATTTTTATTATTATGAGAAATTGTTGGAAATGGGTTAGCTTATAAGTTGGAATAATTTTTCCTTATGTTGATAATTTTCACATGAATTGTATTATGTTGAATTGTGTGATTTGAGTCAAAATGAGTCAAGACTCTGAGCTGGGCCAATATGACCGAATGAGTTTGGTCAAATTAGGTTTAAACCGGTCGGCCCTGATTTGACCAATGACCCGTCGCGGGACTTGGGTCGGGGATTTGTCTTTGGGGTAAGTTTGGATGACTATGGTTGATATTGAATGTTATATTTTAATGCCTTGGCCATGTTGGTTTGGAATGTTGGATTGTCATTTGATTATATTTGTATGTAGTCGTCCATATGCTAGCTTGTGATCATTTGTATTTACAAGTTTGGACTTTTTGCCCTTTTTATTGTTAAGTTGGCTAAAGTATTCACTTGGGACGAGGTCTTAAGTGAGTATTTTCAGTCATTGTCATAGATAGGTCATTATAGTCTTTGACGAGTGTATGTTCACGGCTTAATAGCCTTTGTGTTCCCGGCTTGGTGGGTTTATATCCAAGCTGGGGCATGACTTTTCTGCCTATTTTGTGAGTGGATGGTCAGCTTAAGTACTAGCCAACCCTTTGGTGGACTCCTTAGGGTACTCATGTGGTTTTATCATGAGTCTTGGGTGCGGTGGTTTTATCCGCATTTCTCTAGGTCTGCGCAGTCTAGGATTAGGGTTGAGTTGTATCTTGGCCATGTTTTAAATGTAACCTCTGAGCTAAAATACTAGCTTCCCTACCTCGTGGTATAGACTCGAGTTACAAAGTGACTATTGACTGTACTAGGAACTTATGCCTGTCTCTAGATATATTGCCCTTTCTTGTTTGATGATTCTATGAAACATAGAAGGTGAGATGCAAGCCGGCTATGGTTGATAGAGTTTGGATTCCCGTATGATATGTGACTCACATGATAGTGTAGCTTGAGTTGGTCTAGTATTCACATACTAGGACTATATGTTATTTATATTGAATTTCACATGAAAAGCTTGATGGTTTAGCCTTTAAATGGGCTATGTATTATATTTGCTCATATTTATATGCTTTCATGTTATATTAACATGACATTTCGTGGCTGGGAGAACTCGGAGTTACTCCCCACTGACTGTGGCTTTCGTGTTTGTATAAAATGCGATTGACAGGTAGGTGATGCTTATATGGGGTACACGGACGAGCTAGCGAGCAAAGTAACCTTGGAACTTAGATTGGTTCCCATTTTGTAGTGACATGTATGTCACACTTTTAGAGACATATGTCTCCCTCTGTACATTTGTTTTGTATCATTTTGTTCTCCGCTATTTATAGCGATGGTTATGTAAATAAGTTTGTTTAGACCTTGCATGTTTTGACACCTTCTATTAGGATATCTTTATAACAGGTTCAGGTTTTAAAAATTACAGGTTTTTACTCAAATGAACCTATTACAAACATATCCATGCAGTTTTTATTTAGAAATTACGTGTTTAATTTTTCCGCGATTTTTGAGGGTGTCACAGTTGGTATCAGAGCTTATTTGCTCCCAACGCACGTTTGTGCACCCTACTATAAATAACTTGACCTTGAAATAATAAACTTGAGAGATGGGTAGGATGGGTAGATTTAGGACTTTATGTTGTAGTCTCTTTGTGATTGCTATTTGTTAAGTAAGTCTTTGTTAAGTAAGCCAATGTCTTCTTTTGTAAGATGGCTCCTCCAAGAAAAGCTGTAGATAATGCAATCCTACAAGCTCTTACTCAGATTCTTCAGAATCAACAAAACCAACCTGTTCCTGCTCCTCTTCCTACTCCGCCTCCAGAAGGTGCCCCTGGCACTTATACTTGGGTGGCAAATCAATTAACTCGAAACAACACCAAGACGTATGGTGGTGAAGTAGATCCAGTGGCACTCACTGAATGGTTCCGTGAATTGGAGAAGAGTTTTGCCTTGTATGAAGTTCGTGAAGGTGACAAGGTGAAATTGGCTTCTCATTTCCTTGTGAAAGAAGCGGATAGATGGTGGTCTATGACTGGTCCTACTTCTATTCTTGAACCTGGCTTTGGTTGGGATCGCTTTAAGGATCTAGTTGAAACTAGATTCTATCCAAAAGAGCTGAAACAACAAAGACTTAAAGAGTTCATGGAATTGAAGCAAGGAAATCTTTCTGTTCAAGCCTTTACCGATAAATTCAATGAACTTTCTCACTATGCCACTAGACTTGTCAAAAATGAAGATGAAAAAGTTTTCTTTTATCTTGAAAAGCTTACTCCAAAGCTTAAGAGTATGATTCGTAGAGATTCTACATCCTTTGTCTCGATCTACGATGATGCCTTATGGGCCGAGAGCTCTCTTAAAGCTATTGATGAAGAGGCTCGTGCTTCTAGTACATCTCTTGGCAAGAGGCCATTCTATCCTACTCCTAGGCCTTACGTTGTTCCTTCTAGGCCTTATGTTGCTTCTTCCATTCCCTCTTATCCTAATAAGAGAAGGTTTATTCCGAGTGGTCAAGCAAATCAAGGTGCTCGTAATCTATCTCCTAGCAACAACAAAGGACTGAAGGATCGTGTGTGCTACCAGTGTAAGAAGCCAGCACATCCCGGAGTTGGTTGTTTTGATAGGGATAGGCCTATTATATGTTTCTTCTGCAACAAGCCTGGACACAAGGCTAATGTATGTCCTGCGAAGAAGACTGTTGTTGCTACTACACCTGCTACTTCTGAGAGACCGAGAGGTCGTATTTTCTTGATGAGCCGTGCTGAGGCTGAGGCACACCCAGATATAGTCACTGGTACGTTCTTAATATTTAAAGTTCCTTGTTTAGTTTTATTCGATACAGGTGCTTCTTTGTCATTCATATCGATGAAACTCTCCGACAAATTACCTCTTGAATCTTCGCTTGGTGAAAGCACGGATATATCTTTACCTTCCGGTGACATCTTTTCCTGTTCTAATATCTATTCCAATGTTCCTATATCAATATCGGGATCTATTTTTCCGGCTAATCTCTTTCGATTCCCACTTGAAGAATTTGATGTTATTCTGGGCATGGATTGGTTATTTACTTATCATGCTCGATTCGAATGCCGAGATCAAAAGATTATTCTTAAAAGTCCTTTGGGTACTCGTGTATCTTATCAAGGAGTTAGAAAGCAAGCTAGTGTGAAGTTAATCTCAGCTATGAAAATGATGAATGTTTTGAAGAAGGGTCATCAAGCGTTTCTATGCGTAGTGACTACTTCTGATTCTTCTCTTCCTCCTTTGAAGGATGTTCCTATTGTTTGTGAATATCCAGATATTTTTCCCGATGAATTACCCGGAATTCCTCCTGAAAGAGATGTTGAATTTTCCATTGATCTAGTTCCTGGAACTAGACCAATTGCTAAAGCTCCTTATCGTATGGCTCCTTCCAAATTGAAAGAGTTGAGAATCCAACTTGATGATTTGATTGAGAAAGGCTTTATTAGGCCTAGTGCTTCTCCTTGGGGTTCTCCCGTTCTCTTTGTGAAGAAAAAGGATGGTTCTATGCGACTTTGTATCGATTATCGTGAACTTAATCGTGTGACAGTCAAGAACAAATATCCTCTTCCACGAATTGATGATCTCTTTGACCAATTACGTGGTGCATCTACTTTTTCCAAGATTGATCTTGATCGGGTTATCATCAAATTCCAGTTCGTGAATCCGATATTCCTAAGACTGCTTTCAGCACGAGATATGGACATTTCGAATTTAAAGTGATGCCTTTCGGATTGACTAATGCTCCTGCTATCTTCATGGATCAAATGAATCGTACCTTTAGTAAGTACCTCGATAAATGTGTTGTGGTATTCAATGATGATATCTTAATTTTCTCAAAGAATGATGAAGATCATGTCAAAGATCTCCGTATCATTTTAGACATTCTTCGTCGTCAAAAGTGGTTTGCTAAGTTCTCTAAATGTGAATTTTGGTTGCATCAAGTAGCTTTTCTTGGACATGTCATATCCAAAGATGGTATTATGGTAGATCCTGCCAAAATTGAAGCCGTTGGTGATTGGAAGAGTCCGAAAAATGTGACTGAGATTCGAAGTTTCCTTGGTTTGGCGGGTTATTACCGTCGATTTGTGAAAGATTTTTCTAAGATAGCTAGACCGATTACTCAATTGTTGAAGAAGGAGTCTAAGTTTGTGTGGACCGATGAATGTGAGAATGCTTTCCTGGAATTGAAAACTAGGTTGACTACTGCTCCAGTGTTGACCTTACTTGAGGATGGTGTGGACTATGATGTTTATTGTGATGCTTCAAAATATGGTCTAGGTTGTGTCTTAATGCAAAATCGAAAGGTTATTGCTTATGCCTCTCGACAGCTGAGAGTTCACGAGGTGAATTATCCAACTCATGATCTTGAGTTAGCTGCGGTGGTGCATGCCTTGAAGACATGGAGACATTACCTTATTGGAGTTCATTGACGAATTTATACCGACCATAAAAGCTTGAAATGTATTTTTACCCAGAAAGAGTTGAATATGAGGCAAAGAAGATGGCTAGAGTTAGTGAATGATTATGATGCTGAATTAATTTATCATGAAGGGAAAGCAAATGTGGTGGCCGATGCTTTGAGTCGAAAGACTTGTCACTCTTTGAACACTATCCGTGAATTACCTCATGAATTTATCGTAGAATTTCAAAAGTTAGGGATAAGCCTGGGTGAGAAGGGCTTTGATCATCTTAGTGCCTTGAGTGCAGAACCTGACTTTTACCGTGAGATCCGTACTTGCCTACCTGAAGATGCTACTTTCAAATCGATTCAAGCAAAAATTCAGCTTGGGCAAGCTAAGGATTGTGTGGTGGATAGTGATGGATATCTTCGTTACCATGGTAGGATGTATGTTCCTAATGTAGCTGAGTTGAGAAAGAGGATCCTTGTTGAGGCTCACCTTTCTCCTTATTCTATTCATCCTGGTGGTGACAAGATGTATAAAGACTTGAGATTACAATTTTGGTGGCCTAGAATGAAGATTGATGTCCTAGATTATGTTAGCAAATGTCTTACCTGCCAGAAACTGAAAATTGAGCATCAAAAACCCGGAGGTTTGCTACAACCTTTGGATGTTCCTCTTTGGAAATGAGAGTCCATTGCCATGGACTTTGTGATGGCTTTACCTAGAACTACTGGTGGAAAGGATGCTGTTTGGGTAGTTGTAGATCGACTGACCAAATGTGCTAGATTTATACCGATCAAGGAAACATGGAATTTAAATGTTCTAGCTGGTGCCTATGTGAAAGAGATAGTACGCTACCATGGAGTTCCTAAAGATATAGTTTCAGACCGAGACCCTAGATTCTGTTCTCGTTTCTGGACTTCTTTACAAGAATCCATGGGTAGTAAGCTACTAATGAGTACAGCTTTTCATGCCGCTACAGACGGACAGACTGAGAGGACTATCCAGACATTAGAGGATCTTCTCTGAGCTTGTGCCTTAGATTTTCATACTTCTTGGGAGAAATGTTTACCTCTTGTTGAATTCTCCTACAACAATAGCTATCAAGCCTCTATTAAAATGTCACCTTATGAAGCGTTGTATGGTAGGAAGTGTCGTACTCCTGTCTGTTGGGATCAAGTCCAAAATGCTCATGTGTTAGGACCCGATTTGGTGACTGAGACCGTCAATCAGGTTCAGATCATTAGAGAGCGCATGAAATCCGCTCAAGACCGACAAAAATCTTATGCCGATATCCGTCGTCGACCACTTGCCTTTGAAGTTGATGATCGAGTATTCCTCAAGGTATCACCTATGAAAGGGGTGAAACGGTTTGGTGTAAAGGGGAAGCTAAGTCCCAAATATATTGGTCCATTCCGTGTGCTTGAAAAGATTGGTTCCGTTGCTTACCGTTTGGAGTTGCCTCCAAATTTGAGCAAGGTTCATAATGTCTTCCATGTATCTCAGTTAAGGAAGTACATTAGTGATCCGAGCCATGTCATTCAAGAGGAAATTCTAAATTTAGAGCCTAGCTTGACTTTGGAAGAAAGGCCGATCCGGATCCTCGAAAGAGCAAACAAGCAACTTAGGAGCAAAGTTGTGCCCCTAGTTCGTGTCCTCTGGCGTTGTGGAAATGTCGAAGAAGAAACTTGGGAGCCTGAATCTTCTATGTTAGCTAAATATCGCGAACTCTTCTCGTGAGGTTATTCCTTTTTCTTACGTATTCTCCGCGTTAATAGTCCTTGCTTAGTGTTTAGAAACCGTAGTTAGAATTTAGTTATAGCTAGTGGAGTTATTACCCTTATTATAAAAATTTTAAACTAAAGGTGTTGAAAATAATTTAATGTTTTTCACTGGTTTTAACGTCAATGGGTGTTAAAGCTTGTTATTGGAGACGTCCGATAATTAGTTTGCTCATTCGTTGGTGTAAAAGTGTATTTTTATGTCCTTGAATTGGAATATTGATGTTCTTGAGTGATCGACAAGAGTATCTCCGTTCCATTGAAAGGACACTTATATTTTCATACGTTCATATCTTGAAAATTTTATTTATTTGATTTTAAAAGATAGACTTATATATATACAATGATTCTTTCTTCTAAGTTTCGGGGACGAAACTTTTTAAAAGGAGGGATGATTGTAACACCCCGTAAATTTGGACCGTTATTATATTTTAAAAATAATATTTTAAATCAACTTTAATTTAATATTAATTTAATTGAAATAATAATAATTCGACAAAATATAATTTTATTTTATTTTGAAGTAATATAATTATTTTTGATAGTTTGGAAATGTTTAAAAGTAATTTAAACTATATTTAAACCTTTTTCTTTAATAAAAGAGTATTTCAAAGAAAAGTCGTAAAAATGGGATTTTCCATTTCTTACGGTCGTTGGGTAAATGAGTTAGGATATTAGGCATAGGAGTACTTAAAATTCTAGTAAACTTGTGTTTAAAAACTTTAGCGTTGTCGGAAATCGCGTTTGACGAATAATTCGAATTCCCGTCAAATCGAACCAAAACCGAGTAAAAAAAAATAGACCCAATACCCCATGACCCTTATGGCACCAGCCAGCCTTCCCCTCTCCCTTAGGTTCCATTTTCATTTTCCCCAATTTGTTCTACCAACATCAAAAATCAACAAAAAAATCAAATAAACTTACAATCGTAATTTCAGCATAACTTCTTCGTTTCTAGTCCGATTTTCGCAAAATTTATATATTCAGAATCCTCTCTGCAAGATCTACATCCTAGTATGTTTTAATTCCAGTTTCCCTAATTTCGGTTTAAGCTTATTTTTGGGTATAATTTCGGTTTATGTTATAATTGTTGTGTTTTTGTTGTTTTAAATAGGTGAAGATCATGAAGACGACTTAGGAGACTCATATATAGTAGAGGACGAAGGGTAGTTGCGGTTTTTAGGGTTTTCTCAAGGGTTACTTTTGTTTTTCTAGCTTAAGGTAACTATTCCGAGTTACTCGACGATGTAATGTCACAGTTGTTATGTGTTGGATGTTATTTGAGTAGTAATATGTTAAGTTTTATATCACATGAATTATCATTGTTAAAGTTTATTAATTTTGTAGTTTATCTCATATGTTTGATTGTGAAATGAATTGGTAATGGTTGTATGTTGCTTGTGACGATATTGGGATGATATTGGAACAATTTTGGATGAAAGAAAAGAGGGAGTAAAGGGGACAGACCTGGCAGGCCGTGAGTGCTGCCAGGCAAGCCGTGTATGTGGTGTGTGTGTGCCTTGTGTGTGGCGTGTGTGTGGCCGGGTTTGGCCGTTGTTCGGGTTGTGTGTTTGAGCCTTTGTTTGATGCTTTCTGTTTGTCATTTGTACAATTTAACATGTTGATATTTTGGTGTATTAGTAATTTTTATTATTATGAGAAATTGTTGGAAATGGGTTAGCTTATAAGTTGGAATAATTTTTCCTTATGTTGATAATTTTCACATGAATTGTATTATGTTGAATTGTGTGATTTGAGTCAAAATGAGTCAAGACTCTGAGCTGGGCCAATAAAACCGAATGAGTTTGGTCAAATTAGGTTTAAACCGGTCAGCCCTGATTTGACCAATGACCCGTCGCGGGACTTGGGTCGGGGATTTGTCTTTGGGGTAAGTTTGGATGACTTTGGTTGATAATGAATATTATAAAATGATGCTTAAATATTTATAATTTATATTTTGGAAATTATATGCTTTGGCCATGTTGTTTTGTAATGTTGTATTATCATTTGATTATACTCGTGTGTAGCCTTCCATAAGCGAGGTTGTGATCATTTGTGTGTACAAGTTTGGACTTTTTGCCCTTCTTATTGTTAAGTTGGCTAAAGTATTCACTTGGGACGAGATCCTAAGTAAATATCTTCGGTCATTGTCATAGATAGGTCATTATAGTCTTTGACGAGTGTATGTTCACGGCTTAATAGCCTTTGTGTTCCCGGCTTGGTGGGTTTATATCCAAGCTGGGGCATGACTTTTCTGCCTATTTTGTGAGTGGATGGTCAGCTTAAGTACTAGCCAACTCTTTGGTGGACTCCTTAGGGTACTCATGTGGTTTTATCATGAGTCTTGGGTGCGGTGGTTTTATCCACATTTCTCTAGGTCTGCGCAGTCTAGGATTAGGGTTGAGTTGTATCTTGGCCATGTTTTAAATGTAACCTCTGAGCTAAAATACTAGCTTCCCTACCTCGTGGTATAGACTCGAGTTACAAAGTGACTATTGACTGGACTAGGAACTTATGCCTGTCTCTAGATATATTGCCCTTTCTTGTTTGATGATTCTATGAAACATAGAAGGTGAGATGCAAGCCGGCTATGGTTGATAAAGTTTGGATTTCCGTATGATATGTGACTCACATGATAGTGTAGCTTGAGTTGGTCTAGTATTCACATACTAGGACTATATGTTATTTATATTGAATTTCACATGAAAAGCTTGATGGTTTAGCCTTTAAATGGGCTATGTATTATATTTGCTCATATTTATATGCTTTCATGTTATCTTAACATGACATTTCGTGGCTGGGAGAACTCGGAGTTACTCCCCACTGACTGTGGCTTTCGTGTTTGTATAAACTGCGATTGACAGGTAGGTGATGCTTATATGGGGTACACGGACGAGCTAGCGAGCAAAGTAACCTTGGAACTTAGATTGGTTCCCATTTTGTAGTGACATGTATGTCACACTTTTAGAGACATAGGTCTCCCTCTGTACATTTGTTTTGTATCATTTTGTTCTCCACTATTTATAGCGATGGTTATGTAAATAAGTTTGTTTAGACCTTGCATGTTTTGACACCTTCTATTAGGATATCTTTATAACAGGTTCAGGTTTTAAAAATTACAGGTTTTTACTCAAATGAACCTATTACAAACATATCCATGCAGTTTTTATTTAGAAATTACGTGTTTAATTTTTCCGCGATTTTTGAGGGTGTCACACTACCATTATGCATGTGAATAAAATAAGAAGTAAATCACCATTTTGGGGCTAGAGGGTGCCGGCCAAAAGGCCATTAAATAGAACAAAAGTTGTTCAATTTTTCCACTTGATTCTTATGCTTATTTTCTTCTTCTTTCTAAAAACCTCCAACATCTCTCTAAACTCACATGCAAACTAATATTCATGTCATATTACTAGTGTAGTAATACAATAATATTAGTAGTATTAATTCTTACTTATTATCTAGTTAATAATAAGTTAAGATTATTTGGGTTTAATCTTAGGTGATCCAAGAAGGAGACCTTCTACTTTAGAGGTTGTTTTATGGAGGATCATCCACTAATTACATGCTCAAGAACAATAAGAAGGTGTGACACCCTCAAATTTGCGGAAAGAAAAAAATTATTTAAATACATAAAAGATAATAAAACATAACGAAGGTGTCATAAAATAAAAAAAAGTCATTACAAAACGGAAATAATATTCTACAAAAGAAATATACAAGACGGGAGACATATCTCCCGTATAAATACGGAAATAAAAGAGTGTATAATAATATACAAACTATGAACCGAATATAGGTCCAAGGTAAATACTTCGCTCGCTAGCTCGTCATGTACCCCAAATATGCATTCACCACCTGTTCGACCGCATTAAATATAAACACGGAAGCCACAGTCAGTGGGGAGTAACTCCGAGTTCTCCCAGCCACGAAATGTCGAGTTTTAATGAAACATGAATAACATAAAAGCAATGTATATAGAAAATACAAAACTTAAACATATATGATATGCTTTTCATGTTATGAAACAATTAACTAACATATAACCTATCATATGAAAGCTATCATGTGAAACCGATAATAAAATATAACAAGAGGTAGGGAAGCTGGTATGCTAGCTCAGAGGTTACCCTGTAACGTGGCCATGATACACTCAAACCCTAATCAACACGTAATCATGTGAATCAGTTAACAATCGGTAATCCAAACTCTATCAATCTTAGCCGGCTTGCATCTCACCTTCTAAAACTCATAGAATCATACAACATGAAAGACCAATACCTCTACAAACAGGCATATTCTTAGAACCGTCAATAGTCGACTTCTGTAACTCGAGGCTATACCACAAGTTAGGAAAACATCCTAGTCCTAGACTGATCAGACCTAGCGACAACAGCTATTCCATTCCCCGTCCCATGACATAACCGTACATGAGAAACTCTACTAGGCGACCCCCTAAGCAGAGATGGCTAGTACTTAAGTTGGCTCCGTTCCCAAAGTGGATAAGGCAGCCATGCCCCGACTTGGATATAAACCCACCAAGCCGAGACACAAAAGCTATCAAGCGATAAACTCCGTATGCTCGTTAAAGATAGTATGGCCTATCACTGTCATGGTCCAAGATACTCATTTAGAATTAGAATGGTCAAGACGCCATATACTCATAATTCTCTATGGGTACTTAGTCAACACGACATAAATCTCATAACCAATTCACCATTCCGTGTTCAAAAACCACAGAGAACTCCTAACATGTGACTAATTGCATATAAATCATAATCAAATAACATATCGCCTCATATAAACTAAGGCTAATTCATTAATTAAATACAACCTTACTTAAGACAAATCCCCGACCCGAGTCCCGCGACGGGTCATCAGTCAAAACGGGGCTGACTAGATCTTAGTTTGACCAAACCCGTTTGGTCAAACCGGCTAGAAACAGAGTCTTTTCCACATAGACTTGAACATAAAATCAACATCTTCATTACATGTTATTTATTAAAAACTTCTAACATGTGAATTATTAAATCTTACCCCAAAACCAGTGTGACTAAAGAATATTAAATTAAAAACTTTACGATTCGTCTTATAATTTCTAAAATGTTGAGAAATAATAATTGAATGAAAACCTTTTATTAAATATTTCTTATTAATATTTCTAGCTTGATAATTATTACAAAACGCGAATTAAAATAACTAACTCAAAAACCGTCCACAAGTCTAGTAAGGGGAACCACCACGGGCTGTTTTGGGCCTGTTTTGACACGGGACTGGACTGGGCCCACGGGCCTGGTTTGGGCCTGTTTTGGCTGTTTTGTCGATTTTACTAAAAATCGTTCTTAATATTTCCCGCATGCTTAACATATTTAAAACCCGTCCAAACAACAACAAAACAATCAAGTATCGACACAACTCAAAGACCAAAACCCGGACCCACAATGGACCAACCCAGACCGGTCTGGACCGGGCCTGAACCGGCCTGAACCGGCTGGTTTGGGTCCGGTTTTCCAGCCACCCTTTTCCGGCCACCACCAAAACAACAACCCCAATTCCAAATTAATTCTAACATGTTTTTAATTAACAACATCCATTTTTAACAACCAATTTAACCATCCATCATACAAAAAATCATGATTATGACAAATCATAGAAATATGTCAAGAACACTAAACTTGTTATAAATTCATACAACATGATAAAAACCACTACTTATCATGTTACTAACTAAAAATCCATAAATCATCATAACATGAATAAAAACAAAAGCTGAACCAAAAACAAAAGAAACAAAGGCTATGTAACATATATTCGTCGAGTAACTCGGAATCGTTACCTTAGCTAGCAAAACAATTAGCACCAAAATAATAAGAAGTATATATAATAAGAACCCTTCTACTAATCTTCACCCAAAATATACGAGTCTCCAAACTCGTCTTCAAAATCTTCCCCTATAAGAAATGACAAGAAAAACATTATTAGAACTTAAAAATATAAATTTTCCATAATTAAAGTGTTGAAAACGATTTTGTCGGAATTGAAATAAAACCGTACGTGAAGATGGGGAGCGAAGAGGAGAGTCTAGAAATATAAGTTAGGACGGATTTAATTAAGAACTGAAGATTTTATGAAGGTTTTGCTCAAGAACGATGAAGAACAATTGAAGAACACGAAGAACAAATGAAGAACGATGAAGAAAGTGATATTTAGATCTTAATTTGATTTGTTGAAAAATGAAAAGTTGTTAGTGAGTAGTGAAGGGTGAGGGAACCGTGTAATTATAGGCAAAAAGG
This sequence comes from Heliosperma pusillum, assembly GCA_022085475.1. Lineage (NCBI taxonomy): Eukaryota > Viridiplantae > Streptophyta > Magnoliopsida > Caryophyllales > Caryophyllaceae > Heliosperma > Heliosperma pusillum. Next base: position 2,921 of record JAIUZE010006541.1, on the reverse strand, counting down.
AATGTCGGGTTTTGAAATTGTTGTTACGTAATTGACTCGCGTTTAATAATTATTTTACGGTAAACGATTAAATATAATTAACGATAAAGTTAATTACACTAAATATCTAGATATTATGTTATATTAATCAAAAGAAATGAAAATATCAAGGCTTAAGAGAGGGTGAGTGTGCCGTGTGGGTTTGTGATTGTCGGGTCAGTTTTGTAAACGATTTGCGTAATTTTCGTTAACTGATCGATAAAGTTAAGAAATATCTAGATATTTTGATTAGTTTAATCAAAATAATAAAAATATCTATTTGTGAGTAGAAAGCGATGACATGGGCGGGTGACTCATGCCAAAGTCGAGTTTCGATTTTGTTACGGGATTTGCGATGACTCGGGAATAGTTAAATGACGTTCGGTTAAAACCGTAAACGTTATTCTTTAATTGCCGAATAAATTCAAAATAATTATATTAAATTATGATAAATCTTAATAAATCTAAATAAAAATAAATCAAAAATATTATTTTTTTAAATAAATTTCGGTCTTCAAACTTATGAGACGAGTCGGGAAAAAGTCAACGGAAGTCAAAGTTGACTGAAAAGTCGAGAAAAGTCGAAGATGACTTAAAAGTCAAGAAAAGTTTAGGACGCCTTAAAAGTCAAGAAAAAGTCAATGACGACTTTAAAAAGTCAAGGAAAAGTCAAAGACGACTTAAAAGTCAAGAAAAGTCAAAGATGACTAAAAACGGTCTTTTCATGAAATCCCTCAAAAATTCCAAATACGAACGCGGAATTTCAAAATAAGACTCCGAACAAAAATTCCTATGTTAAAAACTTAAGTTCTACTGAAAAGTGTTATTAAATATTTTTACTAGAAAAATTGGGTACTTTTCGGGTTGTTACAAATAACCAATCATATAATCATCCATCCAAACGTACAAATACATTGACAACATCTCTCACGGTAAATGACACGCACTAGCACCGTGTACATGGCAATATGATTAAAAATGCATCCACGGGATAAACATTTCCCTGAACGCATACACGATTCAAACATTTCGTATATGTAGACTAATTTCATCCTGGTAGAGCGACGATAATAATACGGTCCTAGTCTAAACCTGGCCAGACTCTCGGAATCACATTTTCCAATTCGACATGCGATAAAAATTTCGCATACAAGACTCGGTCATTCATAGACGCCGAGTACCCCAAATTCGGTCAACCTTCACGAAAGAGGCGGAAAAGAGCACAAGCATCATAACAAGCGGTACGCTACATGCAATGACACCACCTCGCAAGTATACAACATTTGACGGCAGGGTCGATCAATACAAAGCGTTCGCCTCCCAACAACGTCGTCATATGCCCACTAACACGTGAAATTAAGCAGTAAGGATACACTCCTCGTTCCGACATTCCTGCCTTACAACGAAGAGGTAGCTGGGGGAATGAGAGTACAAAGCACATATCAATAGTGCTCAAACCATAACATGTGTAAAACCGACTCAAAGTGGGATATTTGAAAAACCGTCACAAATCATATATACGAAACATTAATATTTAAAGTCATATACGATAAACGAACCATCAGAAAAATTATAAATGAAAACATAAGTAAGAATTACAAAAAGGGTTGGCAGCGTGTGACTAAAAAACGACTTAAAAGTCAATGACGACTTTCAAAAAGTCAAGAAAAGTCAAAGACGACTTAAAAGTCAAGAAAAGTCAAAGATGACTAAAAAACGGTCTTTTCATGAAATCCCTCAGAAATTCCAAATACGAACGCGGAATTTCAAAATAAGACTCCGAACAAAAATTCCTATTTTAAAAACTTAAGTTCTACTGAAAAGTGTTAGTAAATATTTTTACTAGAAAAATTGGGTACTTTTCGGGTTGTTACAATCACCCCTCCTTTTAAAAAGGTTCGTCCTCGAAACTTAGAAGAAGGAACGTAACATATATGTAGGTCTATTTCAAAACTGTTAAAAATATACTTGTAATAAAAAATACTGAGTCTTATCCATGGTACGGAAGGTTCTCATCTGCAGTTTAAGAACATCAACGTCCCAAGTCAAAGACTTTAAAAGGTACATTTTCGCATCAATAAATGAGAAAACTAGTTATCGAACGTCTCCAATAACGAGTCTCAACACTCTTTGACGGTAAAATACTTGAAATCATAAAATATTTCCAAAAGCTTTTAGTTCGGTAATAATTCTACTATCTATGCCTAAAATTTCTAACTAAAACTTCTAGTAATAATCTACTACTAAATTCGATATTCGATAGAAAGAACGGAATATTCGAAAAATAAATCGAATAGAAATAGGAAAGGAAGAAAGAGATTTACCTCAAGCAAAGAGCTCGGGATATTTAGCTAACATCTTAGCTTCGGGTTCCCAAGTTTCTGATTCGACGTTTCCACAACGCCAAAGGATACGAACTAAAGGCACCACCTTGTTTCGGAGTTGTTTGTTAGCCCTTTCAAGTATACGAATCGGCCTTTCTTCCAAAGCAAAATTAGGTTCCAAGTCCAACACTTCTTCTTGAATAATATGACTCGGATCACTGATATACTTCTTCAATTGCGAAACATGGAACACATCATGAACTTTACTCAAGTTCGGAGGTAATTCCAGACAATAAGCAACAGGACCAACTCTTTTAAGCACACGAAACGGTCCAATATATTTAGGACTCAACTTTCCTTTCACTCCAAACCGTTTCACTCCCTTCATTGGTGACACTTTAAGGAATACCCGATCATCAACATCAAACTCAAGTGGTCGACGACGAACATCGGCATAAGATTTCTGTCTATCCTGAGCGGCCTTCATTCGCTCTCGAATGACTTGAACTTGATCAATCGTTTCAGTAACTATGTCGGGACTCAATGTATGATCATCCTGAACTTGATCCCAACAAACCG
>JAIUZE010006540.1:0-15747 GCA_022085475.1 Heliosperma pusillum | reverse complement strand
AAAGTCAAAGTCGACTTAAAAGTCAAGAAAAGTCAAAGAGGACTAAAAGTCAAGAAAAGTTTATGACGACTTAAAAGTCAAGAAAAGTCAATGACGACTTTAAAAAAGTCAAGAAAAGTCAAAGACGACTTAAAAGTCAAGAAAAGTCAAAGATGACTTAAAACGGGATTTTCATGAAATCTCGCAGAAATTCCAAATACGAACTCGGAATTTCCAAATACGACTCGAAACAATAAATTCTATTTTAAAAATTAACTTTGCTGAAAAGTAATCGTAAAACATTTTTACTAGAAAAATTGGGTACTTTTCGGGTTGTTACATGTAATGTGATATTATTGTGTTTAAAGTGTGATATTCTATCGTTATGCTTCTAGTATTGGAACAATATATTGATATTGTAGACACGGATGATGGTAAACATGTTGACAACGTAACATTGTTTGATGTAACATGTGTGATATTGTTTGATATAACATGTGATATTGTTGTAACATTAGTGTGATATTGTATACATGAGAGTATGAAGTATTAGGTTAATATATTAAAGAAAGATGGAGAAACATAAATTTTTTATTTAACAAATTGAAGAAAATGGAAAAACGTTACACAAATATAACTATTGTGGTATTTCTGTGACAATATATAGAGTATACGATGGAAACGATTTGGAACAATATTCTAAGAATGAACAAATCGTGTTTGCTTTAATTTCTTAATTGAAGATAAACGATTACAAAAAATCTTATTTGCTTAAGTGAAGCTGTACTACGGACATCATCAGCATGCACCCCGTACTCTTAAAGAATATCCGAGATGGGAGAAATCTGCAAAAGGAAAGGAAAGAAAAAAACATCTTAGTATCATATTTATAAATGTGAAGTTGGTACAACTACTACTATTGTTAAGTTATGTGATATTGTATTATAGGACATGTGATATTATTTACGTGGAACTGTAATATTGTTAAAACAGGTGCGTCTTAATTGTTGAACAAAAAACATGAACTTAATTAGAAATTAATTACGCATCAGAGAAAAAGGTAATTTAAAATAATATATTGAAACATAAGAAAATGGGACAACGAAAATAACTAACCTCAGAGGAATTATCGGTAGAATGATATGAAGTAGGATCATCAGAAGAAGAATTCGGACAGTTACGCTTATCATGATGTGCCATTTGTTTACAATTATTGCAGAACCTTTTCGGCTTTTGTGCCATTGCAATGCACTGTTGTTTCTTAGAGGTCAACCTCTTCCCACTTCCCTTGTTTTTTGATTCCACGGGTGGTAATATATGTAGCTCAGTTGAAGACCGACACCCGAGAAGCATCTCTAACTTTTGTTGTTTCGTCATTATTTTCGAAACTGGCTGCAATTTATGTCTAAATGTCTTCAGCAGATCAGTGAGCTCGATTACTTTAATTGCAGGTTCGGGTTGAGATTTTAACAGAGTCAAGGTGGAGTAGAACTCTGACCAAACAGTTAAAACATGCATCTTGAGCACATCCGATGAATCAAAGTCGTCCATCAACTGCCCATGAACATCATAAAGAGGCATTTTCTTGGTATTCTTTATGCAGCTACTAAGAAGATACTTCACAGGTATCTTCTTCACCCCTTTACCTGAGAAGATCTATATAATGTGTTTGCATATGTAGCCTTTTCTCTCAAACATCTTGCATGAACATTGTGCATCAAATGTTGTAGGATTAAATGCTACTGTGTAGGTCTCACGAAATATGGAATCTTCAACATCAAGGAACCTTGTAGTGGCATCCCTTGAACAATCTCCATCACTACATGAATGCAAAGAATCGATACATTGTTGTTGGAATTCGTAAAACAGTGAGTGTGTGTATACAGTGGACGCGTGAATCTCTAGGTGAAGAAGGGTTTTGGTTTGAGGTAGCGAGTGGTCGCTATCTCTATCAAGAGACTTTTGCGTATACCGTTGGTGATCCATAACACTCTAGAAGTGCATCAAAAACTCCACAAGGGTGCCGCGAGGGTTCTGGAACTGCTTGAAGAAACTGTTTTCGCTCTCAGACCGTTGGGTTGTTCTTAAAAGACAACCTAAAGGAATGTCGCGATAATAAGCGGAATCCACCTTTTACGAATAGAAAACATATACCTCAGCCATCCATTTTCTCCCATATCAAACTCATTGATCAAAGCAGACTACCTCTCTTCGAAGTCACATGGCTCTAGGTCAGAATCCTAAACAACAGAATTCAATTTGCTTACAAAGTCAGTCTCTTTAAACACAGTTGTGCCTACCTTTTCAGGTAACTTGTGCATGATGTGCCACATGCAAAACCGATGGACAGCTGTCTTAAAAACAGCAGGAACTGCAATTTTCATAGCAGGGCATTGATCGGTAAAGAAACAATGGGGTTCCTTTCCATCCATAGCATCTAAGAATTTCTCAAAAATCCATTTAAAATTCAGTTCATTCTCATTAGACATTAGGGAAGCACCAAAGGTGACTGACTTCTTGTGATGGTCAACGCCAGTAAAAGGAGAAAAAATCATGTTGTAGCTGATAGATAAAAAATAGTTGAGTTAACTAAAAGAATATAACATGTGGCTTTTGCTAATGATACAGTATCACATTGTATGTCTAATAATATCACACCTAACCTTATACAATATCACATATTCTACAAAAATATTATTACTGATTGATGACAATATCACAACTATGTTGGAAAAAATCACAACTAATGAAGTTAATCTGCCATAATTTCTACTGATTAACAGTCAAAATGGAAAATATAAGATTGTACCTTTTAGTTGAATAGGTTGGATCAAAGGTCACCGCCTCACCGTATAGGAAGTAATTACAACGTGCTTCTGAATCAGCCCAAAAAACACGAAACAAGGACTGATCCTCATCCACATCATAGGCATAACAAAAGCCTTCCTTAGTTTCTGAAAGTTCTTGAAATTGATTTATAAACATTTGCGCATCCTGCTGCCCTATAAAGCATTTGATTTCCCTTCCAAAATTCTTAAAATTAGTCAAAGAAGCACCAATATTCTGATACCCATTAACATATTCCTTATAAGCCCTGAAAGTAGTAGTTGGGCCTATAATGATGTTGCAATTATTAATGATTGTTTGTTTTTGGTGTAGAGTCAGTTTCCTAGACATTTTCTGAAATTCTTTAAACTTAAGGGGGCAAAGAAGGTGGTTATGGGAAGCATGAAACTGAGCAACAAAAAAGAATGGAACTTCAACCTTGTCGATTTTTATGAGGATATATTTGAAGTAAATTCTGGCTTTACAACCGATCCTGCAGTGATATTATAGGGGTGTGTATGTATTTGGACTCTTGACTCTTAACTAGCACAGGATATGGATGTCACTCAACTCCCACAGCTCAACACAGGGAATCAAACAACAAATTAGACTAGTTAAGACTCCTTACCACAGCCTAGCACAGGTAAGTAGACTTGAACTAAACAACAAGCAAACACCCCACAGTCTAAGCACAGGGATATCTGACTTGCCACAGACTTAGATCAACAACCACAGCCTAGCACAGGAAGTTATCTGGCCTGACTTTCAACTAAGGCAAAGCACAAGTTAGAAAGATTTTGGAAATGAGAACAATGCTCAAGTTTTTTTTCATTCAATAATCAACTGCCTTGTACAAAAGAGCATGGGTCCTTATATAGGCCTCAATGCTTGATCTGATTACAACCCTAGAGTATCATCTAAGGGCCAAGATTAACTATTAAAAGATGACAAAATACTGGCTAGAAATACAGACTGCTAATGCCAAAAGAAAAACAATAAAACAGACAAAATGCAGATATTTGACAATGACATGCTCCAGGTTGTGTTTGTTGCTTGGTGTTGGCTTGGAACTTGTGGACGAGGCTCATCAATGCTCCTTGACCTTCTTCTGCAGTAGTTCTAATAGTAGGGAAGACAAGGAAAGACTTTTGGAGATAGTCTTTCAGTTTTTAGCTAGAAATGGAAAGACTGCTTTATGCTTTATGCTTTAGGTAGGCTGTTTTGATTTGGATTTTTAGGGTAGTTGTGTTGTGTTTTGGAACTGGTTCCCTAGGACTTTTTTGGACCTAGGTGGGTAAGGTTTTAGCTGGGCTTGGTGGTAGCTGGTGGTTCAAAGTGTGGTGGTAGTTATGCCTTCCCCAAGTGACTGTTGTAGGCTGTTTTTGTGATTTTGTGGTTGGGTGTTGGTGGGCTTGTCTTTGGCTTGCTTGGCTCGTGTCTTGGCTCGTGTCTTGGCTCGTGTCTTGGCTCATGTCCTGGCCAACATTGCTCAGCTTGCAGCTTCCCCTTTTGTTACCCATCCCTTGCCCCCAGATTGACCCCTGGATACCCATGTAGACCTCACCTTGGTTACCAATGCTTACCCCTTGATCCCCCTTGGTCTGCCCCTTGTCCCTAGTGTTGAATTCTGCCCTGCCCTGTGCCCCAGCTCCTGCTGCATCCTCCCCTGGTTGAATTGGGCTTGTCCTCAAGCCTGTAGCCTCCTCATCCCCAGAATCCCCATAGTATGGACTGAGATCCCCTACATTGAAAGTGCCATGAACCCCATAGTCTCCTGGTAGATCAACCTTATATGCATTAGGACCAACACTTTCTATGATTTCAAATGGACCATCAGCTCTAGGCATGAGTTTGTTCTTCCTCCTAGCTGGGAACCTCTCCTTCCTCAAGTGGAGCCACACTAAATCCCCTGGCACAAACTCCTTCTTGGACCTAGGAACCTTGGACTGTTTCTTGTACCTCTCATTTGCCTTTCTATTTGCTTTCTGACTGCCTCATGAAGCTTCACCATCTGCTCAACCCTCCTCTTTGCATCAAAGTTCACCTCCTCCCTTGGTATGTTAGCTAATTCCAGTGGCATAAGTGGATTAATCCCATAGACAACCTCAAATGGACTGTGACCTGTTGCAGATGAGGGTGCTCTGTTGAAAGCAAACTCAGCATGAGCTAGCTTCAAGTCCCAATCCTTCAAGGACTTGCTTACCAGACACCTCAAGATCCTCCCTAGAGTCTTGTTTGTGACCTCAGTTTGGCCATCAGTCTGAGGGTGGTGAGAAGTGCTGAACAAAAGCCTGGTCTTCAAGAGTCTCCATAGTGTTTTCCAGAAGTAACTCATGAACTTAACATCCCTGTCTGAGACTATTGACTTAGGAACCCCATGTAGCCTCACAATCTCCTTCAAGTATAGCTCAGCAACACTTGCAGCATCCTCAGTCTTCTTGCAAGCCACAAAGTGAGCCATCTTGCTAAACCTGTCAACAACAACCATTACAGAATCCTTACCTCTTTGTGTTCTGGGTAGTGCAACAATAAAGTCCATGCTCACATCCTCCCAAGGTTTGTTTGGCACTGGTAGTGGAGTGTAAGGTCCAGTCTGGAAAGAGCTCTTGGCTTGTTGACATGTGGAGCACCTCCTGAGGACAACCTGAACATCCCCTATCATCCTGGGCCAGTAGAATTGATCCTGCAGTATTTCAAGTGTCTTTTGAACCCCAAAGTGTCCCCCTAGTCCTCCTGAGTGTACTTCCCTGATGAGTAGGTCCCTGTAAGAACCCCTTGGGATGCATAGCTTGTTTCCTTGGAACAAGAACCCCTCCTGCAGCATGTACTTCCCCCCTTGAGTCCTTCCTCCTCCAGTTTGTGTGATCCATTCCTCAGCAAAGTCAGGGTCCTCCTTGTACATTTCTTTCAGAAATTCAAACCCCAACACCCTTTGCTCCATGACTGCTAACAAAGAATGCCTCCTTGACAGTGCATCTGCCACAACATTCTGTTTCCCCTCCTTATACTTACTAGAGAATGTAAAGGATTGTAGAAACTCCACCCACTTGGCATGCCTGTGATTCAGCTTGTGTTGGCCACTGATATATTTCAATGCCTCATGATCTGAGTGCAGAACAAAAGGCTTTGGCTTCAAGTAGTGCCCCCAATGCATGACTGCTCTGATGATGGCATAGAATTCCTTATCATAAGTGGAGTACTTGAGCTTGGCACCATTCAGTTTCTCACTGAAATAAGCAACTGGCTTTTGCCCTTGTATCAACACTGCCCCAATGCCAACCCCACTAGCATCACATTCCACCTCAAACAGCTGATCAAAGTCAGGTAGTTTAAGGATTGGAGTCTCACACATCAACCTCTTGATCCTCTCAAAGGATTGTTGGGCCTCCTCAGTCCACTGGAACTCCCCTTTCTTCAAGCACTCAGTGATGGGTGCTACAACTGAACTGAAGTTCTTGATGAACCTCCTATAGAATGAAGCCAACCCATGGAACCCCCTTACCTCAGTGATGGTTTTAGGTGTAGGCCATGTTTGAATGGCTGCAACCTTCTCCTGATCAACTGAGATTCCTCTTCCTGACACAATGTACCCTAGAAATGCAACCTCCTCAACCATGAAGGTACACTTCTCTAGCTTCCCATACAGCTTCTGCTCCTTTAAGATCCCAAAGATTGTTTCAAGGTGCCTGAGATGTTCCCCTCTGCTGCTACTATACACTAGGATGTCATCAAAGTAAACCACAGCAAACCTGCCCAAACAAGGCCTCAACACTTCTGTCATAAGTCTCATGAAGGTGCTTGGTGCATTGGATAGTCCAAATGGCATGACAAGCCATTCATACAGACCATGTTTTGTCTTGAATGCAGTCTTCCATTCATCCCCCTCTCTGAGCCTCACCTGATGGTAACCCTGCCTTAGATCAATCTTAGAAAAGACCTGAGCTCCACTTAGCTCATCAAGCATGTCATCTAGCCTTGGAATGGGGAACCTATACTTGACTGTAATGTTGTTGATTGCCCTGCTGTCAGTGCACATCCTCCAGGTGCCATCCTTCTTAGGCACTAGTAGAGCAGGTACAGCACAAGGGCTTAGGGACTCCCTCACAAACCCTTTGCTCATAAGCTCCTCAATCTGCTTCTGCAACTCCTTGGTGGCAGTTGGGTCACTCCTGTAGGCTGGCCTATTTGGCAGCACAGAACCTGGGACCAAATCAATGTGGTGCTCAATCCCTCTTAGGGGTGGTAGTCCATCTGGTAATTCTCTTGGAAAGACTTCCTTGTATCTCAAGATCAAAGGTTCAACCTCTGCTGGCAACTTGGAACCTTCCCCTTCTGTTACTTCCTTAGATAGCAAGATGATCACAGGTTGTTCTTGCTTCATCTCCTTGATCATAGCTGCCTCTGATAAAAACAACACCCCATTGACCTCCTCTGGCACATTGGGACTCCCATAATTCCTCTGGTTGGGTGGTAGAGGTGTCAAAGTTACCTTCTTTCCCCCATGCCTGAAGCTATAGGTGTTATCCCTACCCTGATGAGTGGTGTTTCTATCAAACTCCCAAGGCCTCCCTAGTAGTAGGTGACAGGCATCCATTGGTACTACATCACACAATACCTCATCTTGGTATACCTTCCCAATAGAGAATGGGCACCAGGCATTGCCTATCAACCCTCACCTCAGCCCCCTTGTTAAGCCATCTCAGTTTGTAGGGGTGTGGATGCTCTTGAGTAATCAGACTTAGCTTGTTCACTAGGGTGATGGAAGCCACATTGGTACAACTCCCCCCATCAATGATCAAGTTGCATACCCTCTCTTGAATGGTGCACCTGCTTCTGAATATCAAAGACCTCTGGTCATCCTCCAATGGAGTATGTTGAGAGTGCATGACCCTCCATAGGACCAAGTTATGGCCTGTGTCAGGATGAGCCATGACCAAGTCCTGCATTGGTTCCTCCTCAGCTGTCACTACCTCTAACACCATGCTGTCATCAACCTCATACTCAACTAATCCCTCCTTCTCCCACTCTTCTACCTCCATAAGTGTCATGGTTCTCTTAGAAGGACAATCCTTCCTAAAGTGACCATAACCTTGGCATTGGAAACATCTGATTTTGTTCTCAGTTGGGGTGGGGTTGGGTTTAGAGTTCACAACTCCCTTTCCTTTGTCTGTGGTTGATTGGCTGGTTGTTTTAGGGGTCTCTCCCATCCTAATACCACTGTAAGGTTTGTATGCAGGTCTAGTAACAGGCTTAGGTAGAGCTGGTTTGGTTTTCCCCATTTTTTCAACCCTAAAGCCAGGTTGACAACATCATCATAGGACCACAAAGGTTGCATCCTTACTCTAGCAGCAATGCTCCTATCTAGACCCTCTAAGAATCTGGCAATCCTTTGCTCAGGTTTCTCATTGACCTCACACTGGAGAGTCAATTGCTCAAAGTCCCTGAGGTATGCCTCTACAGACCTCTCTTCTTGTTTCAGTTTGGATAGTTTAATGAACAGATCTTGGGTGTAGTCTTTAGTGACAAATTTGTTTAGCATCTTCTTTTTCAGTTTTGACCAAGACCTAAGAGGTTCCTTACCCTCCTTAATCCTTTGGTGCTTTAAGTTGTCAAACCATAGGGATGCATACCCTTTCAATCTTAGCACAGCAACTTTAAAAGACTTAATATCAGAGTAACTTTTGTATTCAAATACCTTCTCAACATCCCTAATCCATTCTAATAGATCATCAGGGTTTAAACTACCAGAGAATTCAGGAATTTCTACCTTGAGATGCTTGTCAGTGTGCTCTGGAATCTCCTCATAAGTTCTGTTGCTTTCTCCTGAGTCTGACCCTTCTTCCTCCTGCAGGGGATGTCCTCTTCCCATGCCCATGTGGCCACGACCTCTGCCTCTGCCTCTAGGGGGTGGTCTTCCCCTCAGTGGAGGAGCAATGTTCTCCATGACAGTGTTCAAGGCAGCCAGCACTACATTGACAGTGCCTGCTAGCTGATCCACCTTGCCTTCAATACCTGCAAGCCTCTCTTCACTCATTGGGTTATTTTTTGTGTTTTTGTTGTAGTTAGGATAACAATGGCCTCACAACCAAAGCTCTGATGCCAGAATTGCAGTGATATTATAGGGGTGTGTTATGAATTGGACCTTGACTCCTATCTAGCACTGGATATGGATGTTACTCAACTCCCACAGCTCAACACAGGGAATCAAACAACAAACTAGACTAGTTAAGGCTCCTTACCACAGCCAAGCACAGGTAAGCAGACTTGAACTAAACAACAAGCAAAACACCCCACAGTCTATGCACAGGGATATCTTAACTTGCCACAGACTTAGATCAACAACCACAGCCTAGCACAGGAAGTTATCTGGCCTGACTTTCAACCAAGACAATGCATAAGTTGGAAAGATTTTAGAAATGAGAACAATGCTCAGTTTTTTTTTCATTCAATATCAACTGCCTTATACAAAAGAGCATGGGTCCTTATATAGGCCTCAATGCTTGATCTAATACAACCCTAGAATAACATCTAAGGGCCAGGATTAATCTACATAAACGTGACAAGTTACTGGCTACAATTTCAGATTGAAACTACAAAAGAAAACTGAAAACAGACAATTGCAGACACATGACAGTGACATGCTCCAGGTTGTGCTTTGTTGCTTGGTGTTGGCTTGAAGCTTGTGGACGAAGCTCATTAATACTCATTGACCTTCTTCTGCAGTAGTTCTAATAGTAGGGAAGACAAGGAAAGACTTTTGGAGATAGTCTTTCAGTTTTTAGCTAGAAATGGAAAGACTGCTTTATGCTTGATGCTTTAGGTAGGCTGTTTTGATTTGGATTTTTAGGGTAGTTGTGTTGTGTTTTGGAACTGGTTCCCTAGGACTTTTTTGGACCTAGGTGGGTAAGGTTTTAGCTGGGCTTGGTGGTAGCTGGTGGTTCAGAGTGTGGTGGTAGTTATGCCTTCCCCAAGTGACTGGTGTAGGCTGTTTTTGTGATATTGTGGTGGGGTGTTGGTGGGCTTGTCTTTGGCTTGCTTGGCTCGTGTCTTGGCTCGTGTCCTGGCTCGTGTCCTGGCCAACATTGCTCAGCTTGCAGCTTCCCCTTTTGTTACCCATCCCTTGCCCCCAGATTGACCCTTGGATACCCATGTAGACCTCCCCTTGGTTGCCAATGCTCACCCCTTGATCCCCCTTGGCCTGCCCCCTGTCCCTAGTGTTGAATTCTGCCCTGCCCTGTGCCCCAGCTCCTGCTGCAGAATGACACCAGGCATTGCCTATCAACCCTCACCTCAGCCCCCTTGTTAAGCCATCTCAGTTTGTAGGGGTGTGGGTGCTCTTGAGTAATCAGACTTAGCTTGTTCACTAGGGTGATGGAAGCCACATTGGTACAACTCCCCCCATCAATGATCAAGTTGCAGACCCTCTCTTGAATGGTGCATCTGCTTCTGAATATCAAGGACCTCTGGTCATCCTCCAATGGAGTATGTTGAGAGTGCATGACCCTCCATAGTACCAAGTTATGGCCTGTGTCAGGATGAGCCATGACCAAGTCCTGCATTGGTTCCTCCTCAGCTGTCACTACCTCTAACACCATGCTGTCATCAACCTCATACTCAACTAATCCCTCCTTCTCCCACTCTTCTACCTCCATAAGTGGCATGGTTCTCTTAGAAGGACAGTCCTTCCTAAAGTGACCATAACCTTGGCATTGGAAACATCTGATTTTGTTCTCAGTTGGGGTGGGGTTGGGTTTAGAGTTCACAACTCCCTTTCCTTTGTCTGTGGTTGATTGGCTGGTTGTCTTAGGGGTCTCTCCCATCCTAATACCACTGTAAGGTTTGTATGTAGGTCTAGTAACAGGTTTAGGTAGAGCTGGTTTGGTTTTCCCCATTTTTTCAACCCTCAAAGCTAAGTTGACAACATCATCATAGGATCATAAAGGTTGCATCCTTACTCTAGCAGCAATGCTCCTATCTAAACCCTCTAAGAATCTGGCAATCCTTTGCTCAGGTTTCTCATTGACCTCACACTGGAGAGTCAATTGCTCAAAGTCCCTGAGGTATGCCTCTACAGACCTCTCTTCTTGTTTCAGTTTGGATGGTTTAATGAACAGATCTTGGGTGTAGTCTTTAGTGACAAATTTGTTTAGCATCTTCTTTTTCAGTTTTGACCAAGACCTAAGAGGTTCCTTACCCTCCTTAATCCTTTGGTGCTTTAAGTTATCAAACCATAGGGATGCATATCCTTTTAATCTTAGCACAACAACTTTAAAAGACTTAATATCAGAGTAACTCTTGTATTCAAATACCTTCTCAACATCCCTAATCCATTCTAATAGATCATCAGGGTTTAAACTACCAGAGAATTCAGGAATTTCTACCTTGAGATGCTTGTCAGTGTGCTCTGGAATCTCCTCATAGGTTCTGTTGCTTTCACCTGAGTCTGACCCCTCTTCCTCCTGCAGGGGCTGTCCTCTTCCCATGCCCATGTGGCCACGACCTCTGCCTCTGCCTCTAGGGGGTGGTCTTCCCCTCAGTGGAGGAGCAATGCTCTCCATGACAGTGTTCAAGGCAGCCAGCACTACATTTACAGTGCCTGCTAGCTGATCCACCTTGCCTTCAATACCTGCAAGCCTCTCTTCACTCATTGGGTTATTTTTTGTGTTTTTGTTGTAGTTTGGATAACAATGGCCTCACAACCAAAGCTCTGAGCCAGAATTGCAGTGATATTATAGGGGTGTGTTAGGAATTGGACCCTAGACTCCTATCTAGCACTGGATATGGATGTTACTCAACTCCCACAGCTCAACACAGGGAATCAAACAACAAACTAGACTAGCTAAGACTCCTTACCACAGCCAAGCACAGGTAAGCAGACTTGAGCTAAACAACAAGCAAACACCCCACAGTCTATGCACATGGATATCTAACTTGCCACAGACTTAGATCAACAACCACAGCCTAGCACAGGATGTTATCAGGCCTGACTTTCAACTAAGACAAAGCACAAGTTGGAAAGATTTTGGAAATGAGAACAATGCTCAAGTTTTTTCATTCAATAATCAACTGCCTTGTACAAAAGAGCATGGGTCCTTATATAGGCCTCAATGCTTGATCTAATACAACCCTAGAATATCATCTAAGGGCCAGGATTAATCTACATAAACGTGACAAGTTACTGGCTACAATTCAGATTGAAAATACAAAAGAAAACTGAAAACAAACAAATGCAGACATATGACAGTGACATGCTCCAGGTTGTGTTTGTTGCTTGGTGTTGGCTTGAAGCTTGTGGACGAAGCTCATTAATGCTCATTGACCTTCTTCTGCAGTAGTTCTAATAGTAGGGAAGACAAGGAAAGACTTTTGCAGATAGTCTTTCAGTTTTTAGCTAGAAATGGAAAGACTGCTTTATGCTTTATGCTTTGGGTAGGCTGTTTTGATTTGGATTTTTAGGGTAGTTGTGTTGTGTTTTGGAACTGGTTCCCTAGGACTTTTTTGGACCTAGGTGGGTAAGGGTTTAGCTGGGCTTGGTGGTAGCTGGTGGTTCAAAGTGTGGTGGTAGTTATGCCTTCCCCAAGTGGCTGTTGTAGGCTGTTTTTGTGATTTTGTGGTTGGGTGTGGGTGGGCTTGTCTTTGGTTAGCTTGGCTCGTGTCTTGGCTCATGTCCTGGCTCGTGTCTTGGCTATCATGGACCCTCATTGTGACATGGTCCTGGCTAGCATTTATTAGTTTGAAACTCTCCCCTTTGTTACCCATCCCTTGCCCCCAGATTGACCCCTGGATACCCATGTAGACCTCCCCTTGGTTACCAATGCTCACCCCTTGATCCCCCTTGTCCCTATTGTTGGATTCTGCCCTGCCCTGTGCCCCAGCTCCTGCTGCAACAAGAAGTTACGATTTAAACAATGGGTAATGAATGAAGACTCATCGTTCACACATGGATTTACAATGCAAACAATGGGTAATGAAGAAAGAAAAACGAGGAGTTACAATGCAAACAATGGGTAATAAAAGAAGAGTCATTGTTCAAACAAGGAGTTACAATGGAAACAATTGGTAATGAAGGAAGACTCATTGTTGACACAAGGAGTTACAATTGCAGCGTAATTAGGGGGGTCTATGCGTTTTTGTGGAGGACCCTATGAAATGACCCAAAGTCCAAAAGACAACCAAGGGGCTGCCCCAAAAGTGGCAGCAACAAAAGGTGGACTTATGGGGGTTTATTTGTGTTCTAAGCCTATGAAAAACATGAAAAATATGGTTGTGAACCAAGGGCCACCAGACTGGCTCATGGCTCGACCCATAACCTACTCGAACCAAGGAGTTAAACCACACAAGTTTACCTCCCTAACTCAAGCTCAATATGATTAAGACCCAAACTACTGACAAGCACAAGTTTGGACCTCAACCTAGACAGCAAGTGTAGCTTAGCTCACAGCCTAGCACAGAACCAAACTAACCTCACTAACAGACATAGGTCGATTACCCACAGCCTAGCACAGGGCAACCACCAGGCCTGGCCGATTAGGAGAGCTTAACCACAGCCTAGCACAGGTTAACCTCCCTTAATCGTACAACCAAGAAAGGCATGGCCACTATTGGTTGTGACGAGGTGCTCCTTGAGCTAACCCTCAAGTTTGTGTTTGACACAACTCTTTTTAATTCATTATCAAAAACTGAATATTACATGGGGTGGTGAGTTCCTTATATAGAGGCTCACATTACATCTTATCCATTCATCTAAAAGCTATATCTAATGGCTACAATTAAAAGGACAAGAGGACAAAATAACAAGCTGTAAAATTAATATCCTAAACTAGTCATGTGACATGAAAGGGACGTATTTGGCAGCTTGCATAGCTGGTCCATTGCTTCCTTAAAGTGGCAGCAGCTTTGTAGTTGTTGGGAGGGACAAAAGAAAGGACCACAAGATGTCACTTGTCCTTGAACACCTCCCATGTGCTGAAATCTCACAAGGGTAATAATATGCTAGCTTATCATAGCAAACCAACATGTTCCAGCAACGTTCCTCCAGGAGTTCTTGGAGGTTTCTAGAGCAGACTTTTGTTCCAGCAGAATTCCTATAGAGTTCTTGCAGGATAAAGTTCAAGCAGGATTCCAGTTGACCACCTGCAGGCATTCGTTCATGTTGGCCTCCAGTAAAGTTCCTTGAACTCAGGCCCTCTAAAAGACATTAGAAGAGGCTGTTCCTCCAGGATCCAGACCCTTTCGCACTAATTAATTAGCCTCCTATTTTCAGCCATGGTACTTGTTTCTTCAAAAATATGAGCCTCCTCCAAAAAGGATACTACCCCCTTTTTTTTACTACAACAATGCAAACTATGGGTAATGAAGGAAGACTCATTGTTCACACAAGGAGTTACAATGCAAAAAAATGGGTAATGAAGGAAGACTCATCGTTCACACAAGGAGTTACAATGCAAACAATGGGTAATGAAGAAAGGAAAACTCATTGTTCACACAGGGAGTTACAATGCAAACTATGGGTAATGAAGGAAGACTCATTGTTCACATAAGGAGTTACAATGCAAATATGGGGTATGAAGGAAGACACTCTTTCACATAAGGAGTTTACAATGGCAATAAATGCGTGATACAATCAAACAATTGGAATGACGACAGAAGACGCATTGTTCACACCGGGAGTTACAATGCAAATTTGGTATGAAGGGAAGACTCATTGTTCACATATGAGTTTACAATGCAAACAAGGGGTCATGAAGGAACTCATTGTTCAGACATTTAGTTCCAATGCAAACATGGGTATGAAGGAAGACCTCATTGTTCCACGGAGTTTACCATTGAAACAAGGTTGGAGTAAGGTGTCCTTCAAATAGTGCGCCACATAATAAATCTTTGTTATGAAATATAATTGGGATAATTATTGACTACATATATGATTAGTCAGTTGATTAACGTAAATCAATAACGGTTGGCTAACTAGAGATTGACGTTATTGTCGTTTGACGGCGGTGATCAACTGATCCCTTTCGGTCACACCTAAATGATGAAATCCAAATAGTAACTAATTATTTGTATACGATACAGTTAATTAGTACATTACATATATTCGATATGTACGAGAGTTAATTGTTAGAAATTGAGTTAAGAACTCAATTTCGATTAAACTTATTTTTCAATTACGCGATAATTGACTAATAAATTTATATCTTATTTTAATACGATTAAATAAGATTTAACTTAGTAATTAATCGTTAAATTACTAAATTAGTTGAGGTTTTGAGATAGAGGTAATTAGTTAATTATATTTACAAGGAGTTGTAAAATAAATTAACTAAGCATTGTGGGACCCATTATCTATTGATATAATGGTAAAATATTACTTAAAATGTTAAGTACATATTATTTATTTAATTGAGTCATATAATTGTTATATGATCAAATTAACACTTACTTATACAAGATAATTAACCATATGATCAATAAGTATTTGTGAGACAAATATCAAAAATCAAAATGGATCCAACTAGGCCAAAATGGGCCGGTTATGTTGTAGTTCAAAGGTGATGATTTTAGTTCTTGTTTTTACTATTTATTTACTTATGAAAGTGACATTACAAGTAAGAATAATCATCATATATACTACAACACTCCACTCTAATGCATGTGACAAAAATTGAACAAAATAATAGTCCAATTGTGGACTAAAACATCCGGCCAAATGGCCTTAAAATGGGCATTGTGTTCATTTTTTCTACTTACTTCATTTTTGTTCAATTTGTTTAACTTCTCTCTAAAAACTCTTCTTCTCATTAAAAACTCTCATATACTAATATTTACTAAGTATTACTAGTGTAGTAATATAGTCATAATATTAGTAGTATTATATCTATCTTATTATCTAGTTAATAATAAGGGTAGATTATTTGGGTTAATCTTGGTGCACTTGAAAGGAGG
>JAIUZE010006539.1:0-16300 GCA_022085475.1 Heliosperma pusillum | reverse complement strand
GATTGTCCTTTAGGTGTGACCTCAAGGGATCAACTGATCACCACCGTCATACGACAGTAACGTCAAACTCAATTGAGCCAATCGTTACCGATTTATGTTGATCAGTTGACTATAATATTCATCATCCCTTTTGTATTCTTTATTATTGAGATTTAATTATGTGATCGCACTATTGTTGAGGACACTTACTCCAACATAATATACCATATAATATAATATGATATGTTATTATCTTAGCGAATAAGTTAAATATTATTAGATCTAGGGTTAGAGTTTCGGTTTTAGCTATTATAAATAGCCCATCTCATGCCTTATGTAACACAACAAAAGATTATCAATTATATGAAATACTCTATTATAAAATCTATCAAAGACCCATATAATACATGGGCAGCCTGATTTTTCTTGTGACGGATAATGCCCGTCTTCATTGAGAATTTGCGAAATTGTGATGATATTGATAAGTTTAAGACCCATATAATACAAGGGCAGCCTGATTTTCCTTGTCACGCATAGTCCCCGTCTTCAATAACAATTTGTGATATTGTTATAGTACTAGTGTAGATCCAGTGCAAATGCACGGTATTTTAAATCTTTGTTTAAAGAACTTTAGTTCTTAGTTTGGGATAATATTGTATGAGACAATTTTAAAATATGAGACGGTCTTTTCCTTAAAGACGGTTCCAATATGTAAATGACAACTCATTTATTAGCCTTAAATAAATAGTTATTTTAATAGTGATTCATCTAACCCTATAATTTGTGTTAAAAAATTGTTGTATTTCAATTCGTTGCAATTCGTCATATCCAACTTTTATGTGTAAGACCTTACAAATAAACAAATTTTATATATAAAACCTTAAAAGAGTCAACTTGTCATTTAGTAGATCAAAAACTTATTTTAATAGGTATGTGATATCCTATTTTTATATATAATACCTGAATACCTTACAACAAAATGATCGAAAAATACGAAGTAAATAAAGCAAATAGATTAGCCTTTTTCCACTTGGAGATATTTTGATGGAGAGTATTTGTGATAAAAATAAATTATTGAAAATAAAAGGTAATGCTACTAAATATATTTTGTATAAGAATATATTGTATTGAAGGAATCTAATGGTGATAGAACCACTTATGGATCTAATTTGTATAAAATGTATTTATAGAATGACTATAGCTAATAAAGGCCTAAACTCAAGCTGTGAAATTTGAGCGGGAAAGTTTTCTCAATGACTTATTCTTTTAGTTACGTGGGGATTGGTCAGTGTAGCCATTAGGACCCAGAATATGTGGGCAGCCTGATTTTTCGTTTGTTAGATCCATGATGATATTCGTTTGTTAGAATATGTGGTCAGTGTAGCCATTAGCACATTTTTATTCTATAAAACTCCAGCGGTCAACAAAAAAAAAACAATATGTTGTTTATATAATTATACAAAACTAGTTTTATGCCCGTGCAAAAATGCACGGGTTGTATTCCCATCATTGATATTAATAAAGTTTTAAAATAAGGTATATTCTAAAATTTAAATTTATTAATTGAGTAAAATGTAGTAATACACTTTTATCTTTGTCCCAATTATTTTTTCGCATTTGATTAAAATACCCCTTATAAAGAGTATAAAAGATAAACAAATGAATGAGACGAAGGGATTATGTTATAGTCTTCTTTAACACGGAGATATCCGTCTGAATATTAAAACATGTCAAATATCACCTCACATGTGCCTATAGGACAAATATTTTACTTTTTTCTATTATTATGTCTTTGTTTTATCCATCTCAAATGTCACGAACATGTCTTTATATCACGAACAAATACGAATCCTTTTTTTGAGTAAAAAACAAACCTTATATATATCACGAACATCTTTTTCAAGCGAAAATGTCTTTATTTGGAGCAAAAAATATGTATTTTAATTATTTTGTAATTCAAGATTATAGATCTAATCATTATTGAAGAGTAAGATTTTAATTTTTTTTTAAGTCCCTCTTCACTATAGTTTTAGTTATTTAATATATTATAGAGTATAGAATGTCATCATCTTAAAAGAGGTATTTCAAGATTAAATTAAAGATTAGTATAAATTCATTTCGTGTTTTTCAAATTAATTAACAGATTTGATCTTTTTTGAGAATATCAATTTTTTTTATAACAAATCTTTTATATTTAAGCTACTTTTGTAATTAAAGTAAAATAAAGTGTTATTAGTATGTTAAAGGTTGTTAAAGGTTGTTGTAAAGTAAAAAAAAAATAGTATCCATGTTTTCTTAAATTCATTTAGGATTGAGTTTTCCGTTCAATGTCTTTTAATTAAAGGAGTCTCTGGAGCAGGTTAAGGAGAAGGAGAAAAGGTTAAGGTGTCTCTTATTTTTAAAACAAGTTATTATAACCCATAGTTTATAAATGACCACTGATTGATCAATATTTTTAAATTGCAATACATTGATCTGTATTTGTAAATATTTGTACCAAGTAATATATAAATTCATTGAGTATGAGTGATGGGTTGTGTAGATATATTGTAAATCATATATGTATTGATGTATTAAGGAGAAGACATGAAATGTTTCTCTTTTTAATAGAAGATAGATATAGATATTTTATATTGATCAATGTTATCAAGAAGTGATACGGATTTTTTTTTATCGACACACAAACCGTATAAATATATATTTTATAAAACTATATGTGATGTTGAAATATATGAATGTTACATTTAGAAATTGGCCAAAAAAAAGTTCACACAATATCAATTTAAATTAATAAATATGTGATTCATGGGTGGACCCTACCACTTTTTGCAAAAAAGAAGTGAAAAAATTCCTTAAGTTTGATGACGTGGGAACACCAAATTGCTTAAAATGTTTGTTTTTTAATATATTTAAGATGTATCATAAATGTGGACCTTGCAAGCAACCCAACTCGAATGACCCGATCCGAAAACGGATCACTCAGGACCCGAAACTAACCCGAGTTGCAAAACCCGAATATAACCCGAAACCCGAATTAACCCGACCCGACCCGAACCTGATCCGAAGTGCATCGACCCGAAACTGACGTGACGACCCATAATGACCTCATCCGAAACCACTAACCCGAAAAAATATAACTCTAATTGAACAAAAAAAACTTGAAATGACTTTATGCACTTTTTTTCTTAATTATTGACCCGAAAATGACCCGGACCCGAAACTGACCCGATCAACTTACCCGAAAATCACCTGAAACCCAAAACAACCCGACCCCACCCGAACTAACCCGATAATATGATAGACCTGAACTAACCCGACCGTAATTGACCCAACCCAAACCCGATCCGATTGACCCGTTTGGCAGGTGTAAGTGTATCAAGGCAACAAAATCTCCATCCATAACAAAAATATATTTTAAAAGGCAAATGTAGAACAATTCGGAGAAAGGCGGACACCAAAAGTAACATGTAAACCAATTTTGTTACGGCCTATAGAATAAATGAGTAATGAGTTTGAAGAGTCAAGGGCGAGATCACCTAAGAAGGGGAGGGAGTGAATTAGGTGTCTATTTAAAATTTTAAGCTTAATTAAAGCTTCTTTAAAAACTCTATGATCACTAAGACACTACTTAGAAGAAAGTAGAAGTTGACACTTAGAACTAGAAAATTAGAAGTATTCAACAACGATTCAGCCAGTAAATGTCACAGTGGAATCAACAGTGAATTCAGAACGCAGCGGAAATATTAAAAACGAAATAGACAAAACTCAAGGATGTTTTTTAAATTGGTTCGGTCACTACTCCACGACCTACATCCAACGTTATCTTATTAAACATCTTTGAAGTAAACTCATACAAATAAAGACCCCGAATAATAAAACAACTCCTCAACCTACTCCGGTTTCTATTTGCTCAATGCTACTCCGCACCAAGACTTATGCTCAAAGATACTCCGCTAAGAGACTCCTCCAACTCTTTCGAGTTCCTATTGCTCAAGGCTACTCCGTCAAGAGACTTCCCCAACTCTTTCGAGTTCCTAGTTGCTCAAAATAACTCTATCTTAAGACTTGTTCTACTCGTTTGTTACAAGACTTGTGTTTCTCAAAATGTTCACAAAATGAAAGGTGGAGAAAACGTTTAAGTACTAACACGAGATCATCGAACACAATACATGCTTTGTTGCAACGAACTAGCTCTTTGTAAAAGACTTAAGAAAAATATTTTGCAAAACAATTAAGTAAGAAATGTTAAACGGTTTTTGCAAAGATAATTTACTCAATAAAACTCAAAGTCTTTTTTCTTATAAATCTTTGTTGTTGCACACTTGTTCAAATGAAATAAGCATGGTATTTATAATGCAAAGTAAAGTATACTTCACACTAAAAATAACACACTACAATGTAGTATAAGTGTTAAAAATATTAAAGAAATAAAGTTTGAACAACAAATAAGGAGGTCAATTGATGCACAAGAAACCATGACCCCTTATGCAAGCCAAATTAATTACTTGTATAAGTAATCAAGCTAACTAGTCACCTTAATTTTGCAGCATACATTTAGACAAATAAGGGTAGTTTTTTTCAGCAAGAAAGAACATAAATGGTAGTGACCAAATAAAGAAAAAGTAAACAACCCATTTTTGGCAAGTGTCTTTTTGTGCAAGTTACCTCTTCTCCAAGACACACAAAGCTTTCTTTCATTTATAAATATCAAACCAGAATTTTAGCAATGTAAAATGTTGATCAAAAGTTAAAAAAGCTATTTTCAAGAGTTAAACATTTTCGAAATATTTAAGAGCCAGAAACCACAGTGACATGTCACTGTCAGTTTTAAGGTACTTATCATGAATCGAGTTTAATGATCTCTTATACAACACTATGACTCTAACAATGACGATCTTCATCTCTTGATCTTCTTGTGCAACCTTGAACAATTAGTTGAACTTCTATAGCTATAAGATTAAAACTTAAGAGGCACACATTATATTAACAATAAGATTAATTTGTCTTAAGGCATCATCAACCAATCTAATCTAGAAATGGTCTCAACAGAGTTGTATAAAATTAAAGAATGTTGTATTTAACTCAGCATCTAACAACCACGTACAGGTGACTCAACTCAAATGTGGTGGGTTCATATTGGCACACAAAATGAATCATGCGGTTCTAGATGCCATTGGCCTATCTCAATTCATGCATGCGGTTGCACAACTAGCGCGTGGAGCTGAATTCCCGTCGGTCCGTCCGGTGTGGGACCGTCACCTACTTCAAGCTCGGAAACCGCCTCGTGTCACGCAAGTGCACCATGAATATGATGATGATGTAGCTGCCACTCATGCTATCACTATACCTTTTGATGATGTGCTTCACAACTACTTCTTCTTTGGTAAGTCCTCGATACTAATTATATGTAAGGAGTCACTACCTTACCATGAATATAATGGTATTCAATGACCAATTGTCCTCAATATAAAAAGCTAAACAAATGAATGATACTCCTTATCATGAATATAAAGACGTAAACAACTGACCAGGAAGTAGGGAGTATAATGTGTATCATTGAAAATTTCGTGTGTCCTCCGGAAGAACCGTAATCCTTACACTCAATGTTTTATTATATTCTTTTTTTATCCTCCTCCTTTATGTGTAAGGAGGACGGTACTCCCGAAGCCCGAAGGACACCGGAAATTTTGGTGTATCATTATAGTAAGTTTGTCTCAAATGATTAAGATGATAAATTTTTTGTATCTCTTAAAATTGTCCATGTGTTAGCGGTCTGCCATATTTATTTCAAGTTTCATAAATTATTTGTGTGATGATTTAGTTGGAATGATGGAATTGATGTGGTTATGTCAAAATTACATAGGAGAATAAGTATCTCTTTGTTATTTGGTGATTTATTGGTATTTAGAAGAAAAATAATATTGTGGTTATGTCGAAACCTATAATCAAGTGCAAGAAACGATTAGAGTATTGTTTCTAGTTATATTGTAGTTGGTATTTTGATGTGTACCTTGTTTAGTACATGGTTGAACGTCAATTTTGTGATTAATAAGTAATTTGTTATTTAATCAATCCACTACATGCACAATGATATGTAATCAAGTAATTTTTACTCTGCCTTTGTGGTAAGAGTAGATTAGTTCTTGTGTGGAACTAAGAGTTGTCATCAAGTAAGACTAACTAACAAGATTGTTGACGTTTTATTTAGATGTGTTTTTAATTAGTTTATTTGTTGAACTAATTGTGCAAAAGAGTCAACTTAAATTTTAATCTTGTTGAGTGATGTGTTTGATTATGATGGACTTTTTTTTGGTTAAAGATTTGAATCTTTTGGAAATGTTCACATGCATTTGTTGCATGATGAGGCACATAAGATATCACCAAGTTTTTAGATTGCCTAGTCACACATGTAATCGCCTAGACACTTGTGTAGTGGGCAATATGAGACTGGGTCACTTAACACTTAGTGAGTGTTGAGGATTATCTTTGTACATGAGTTGTATGGAAATGATATTGATTGGTTATATATACAGTCGCCTTAGTAAGTCTAAGATGAGACTTTTGTAGTCGAAGTATGAAAAGACACCTTGTTTTTGTACTAAAGTTTTGAACCGAATCACAAGTGTCAGGTTGGATATTAAGTATATCAATCTAGTGGCTTGGGTTAGATACTTGAGTAGTATCTAGACTTAAGATTCGCACGACATGGAAGCGTGATATGCCCATCGTAGTGGGAGCTATGTTGTGACACATATATCATACTATGTGTGTTTATAAGTCGACCATTAGGAGTGAAAAATGATACCCTACTTTGTCATTGTGTGATCCTATGGATTGTGTTGTCCACTTTTGTTCAATGCCCTTTGACTGGGAGTTATGATATGAAGTTAATTCTTGATGTTGCTACTTTAATATGAATTCTAAGGACCTAAAAGATTAAGGTTCAATGGATCATGTTAGGAAAGCAGTTAAGTTGAGATGGATTATTATTAGTGTTTAAGGAATGATCAATTCAACTTCACCATAATTTCCTGGCCAGGGGCTATATTGTGTATATAACTAAATGATTATGATAGCATATAGGGACTGTGTATGTTAATGGTGATGTTTTGAATGATTTGGGGGGTGATAATGTGAAAGTGTTATGTTAGTTTGATGGTAACTTAATATATAGTAGGTCTCCCTTGTGACGGGTCGGACCTTGCGACGGGTTTTTCCTCTAACAAAATGGGTAGAGGGAACATGTGGGGCACCCCCCATGTGCTTCCCCTTTTCCCTTAAATGGGTCATTTGTGAGAGGAAATGGTACCCGTCGCAAGCTTGTGACGGATACTGTCCGTCACAAACAAGAATTTGTGCTTAATATAATGCTACTTTGTTACTTTATGGTCGCACACCCCATTTTCCGTATGAAACTTAAGAGATTGTTTTTGTTTTGAGTTGTTTTGTCATAATCTTGGTTGTGTGACCAAGTGGGAGAATTGACTTGGCTTTGTGACCAAGTAAATGTATTGCTTAGGTTTCGTGACCAAGCAACAATACTGTCTTGGCTTGAGTCGCGGAGTGGGAGTATTGTATTTAATAGGTTTTTAGTAAGTGGGAAAATGAATTGGTTACCAATCCAAACACAGGAGAGCACAAAAAATGCAAGAGAATAGATGGCTTATTAACAATTATTATATGAACTTATCAGTATCTACCATCTACGCATACGTACTTAGTTTTATAAAACGAAATACCCATGTCCATATACGAATCTTATGAATGAATGAATATGATAAAAAGACATAGTCTTAGAGACAGTAGCAAAAGACATTTGCTCTGATACCACTGTAGAAAAATAAGGACTTACCTTAATGCGGAAGCGATCGGAACGTTGTGTTCGCTAACTGCCCACTACCATATATCGTACCTCCGACGGCTACTAGAGTCCCAGAATATGTCCATGCCCCAAATTCCAAGTCACTTAGATGGTAGACTAACTAAGAGATTATATGAGTTGTGTATAAATAGGATGATGATATAGTTACTTAAACCATCTCTTGTCTTAATATGTTGATAAATAGAATAATTAACAACCAAATTGATTATGGCCGTCACTAAAAACCTATTAAATACAATATAATTTATTGGATTATAGTTGTGATGAGAAAAATTGTTGAATGAGAATTGCAAGAAATTTAAGAAGGTGCTTTGGGATGCAATTGGTAAAGATAGTTCAGCAAAGCACAATGCTAGTGAATTTCTTTTAGATATTTCTGTCTGATATGAGAACTAGTTATGTTGCCCGTGAAAATCACGGGACTTTTTTTGTACGTGGCATTTGTGGTGGCAATCGTAGGTACCCTTCGTAATCATCTTGAATCATTCACTTTGTATTAGTGCTAAACATTTAAAGCAACGTCGATGTGAAGTCCATAAGCTTATATGAATGATCGTGAAGCAGAAATTTAGTATTTTACTTGTATGTATACGATATCGTACATAAAAAAGGGAAAAAAAACTCCTTAGGAAGCTTAATCATAGACCATAGTCAATCTCAAATATAGATTTTTATGATTTTCTTATACCATTTTTATTGACAGTAACACTAAATTAGACTCATTCATTATTAAATCAAAGAAATAAAGAAATTAGAATCAATCCCACCATAGTACACAGTAACTTCTAAGAAAAAATTGTGTAGTTGTTGTCACTTATCATTTTTTATACGTGGATATGAAAGTCTATGTTGTCCTTCTAAAATGCAAATCAAATAATCCAATCGTACATATTTATTATTATACCAAAACAAAACAAAACAAAACAAAACAAAACAAAACAAATAAGCAGTAAATACAAAAATGAGATAATGAGATGAAGACTGCACAAGACAAAAACTAAAAAACTAATAGCGTAAGAAAAAAACGATAAATATACTACGTACTTGTCAATTGTTGGCATGAGACACAAGTTATCATCCAAGGATAGAAAGAAAAGTTGAATTTGGAGTGTATTGATAAGTATAAAAAATGTGTTGTAAATAAGGAATTGTAAAATAAGTTAGGTTAAAGGGTTATGAAAAAAGTGTTTAATTGCAAAGTAATTATAATGAAGTGAAAATAATTTAGTAAACAAATAAAGCAGTCAAAATGAGAGAGATGATGGAGCTTAAACTTCCTTATAGTTATTTATAAGACGATAATTACAAAGAGTTGGTAATGAAGATGTAATAATAGGTATCATTTGAGATATTTAATTTTTATTTTTTTATTGTGTCAAGGTATACAAAAAGGCAAGAGAAAATGAAAGTGCAACATTATATAAGTTTATCATTATTTTTAATTAATTATAGAGGTTATGTGGCAAAAAAATGAGAGGTGACACGTGTCACTTCAATGGAGGCTCAACAAGCCTTTTTATATTATTGTAAGATTTATGTACTTGTGTAAGTATTAGTGATGGTTGAACTTTTATTTCTAAGATCATCCAAGTTTTTAAGATTCATATTTTCTCTCAGCAAGTTTCACTTGCAACGAGGTGACCCGTCGCAAACTTAAGACGGGTCAAACCCCCTCATAAAGAGCAAGTGATAGTTGTTACGACTATTATGGATCTGCGTTGTATCGTCGCTTGGAGAGACTTTTCGACCAAGTCTTATTTCATGAAATGAATTTAGGTGCTTTTAGTATTAGCCACTTGGCGCTATAGTCTGTAGCCTTATCGGGCTCTTGCAATCTGGATCATGGTCTCACCGTAATAGTCGTAACGTACTTCATGCCTTTCAGCCTAAGTAAGGAGCACTTTTGTGGTCGTCACCTTTTGTGGTCGTCACCTAGATGATCCTTTTATGTTATGCCTAGGTCCGACCATTTTAGTAGAAGCGTAGGCCGTGCTTTTTGGCCTTAATTGTGAATATTTTTTGAGTACTTAATATTTCCGATCGTAGCCTAGGTGAGTCCTTTCTGTTTGAACCTACGTTTAACCATTTCCGATCTCCAGCTTTCTGTTTGAATCACTTTCTGATTAGGAGGTTTCCCCTCTCCTATTTCCTGTGTCTGTTTCGATATTTGAAACAATTTATTGATTCAAATATTTGACCGGCAAAAGGTTATTTCAATGATAATCAGTTTTGAGTTTTTTTAGTTGGGTTGTGGTGGTGGGGGGAGGGGGAAATTGAGTCCCTTACTTGCCTTGCCACTTGTTCTTTGTGAGGGGTATTTGACCCGTTGGAAGCTTGCGACAGGTCGCCCCGTCACAAATCAGAATTCGTGTAATACATTTTATTAGTTTATAATTTTGTGATTAATAAACTTAGGGATAAAATTGAAAATATTAAGAAAATTACACTTTTAACTTTGGTGGTACCAAAATTTAGTATCATGTAACTCCTTCCACACGTTCAAATACAATAATCGTCCTAGTGGAAAATTTTCATTGCATATTATGCAAGTGATATGAGAGGTTTGAGTTGGAGCAATGCCTTCTTGATTCGTTGCATGGCATCTTGAAGGGTTGGAATGGATGATGCATACGAGATCCGTATACAACTATCATCCCCAAATGCCTCTCCTGGAACTAGTGCTACCTGAAAATTTGACAAAAATATCAGACATAAATCTTCAAACCGTCACAAGCGTGTCGTCATCACAAATGAGAATTTGTGGTAAATATTTTACCCTTTGAATCGTCGCATTCTAAATCTGACCATTAATATTAAGTCTCTGTAAGAGACTATTATGACTCAATGGGTCCATTTTATTGTTATATTTCTTCTCTTTGGTATAGAGTTTGCGGAGAAAAGTTTACATTCCCTCAATTCTGATCATTTATTAGATGAAAAAGAAAATTATTGATTTATGCTTATTGTTATTCGATGAGTAAACAATATACACAGTGCATGATCAAATTACTGATCAAAATTTTTCTCATTATCGGAAGTTAAATAAATGATGAGACATCCAAAATTAAAATAGCTAACAAAGACTAGCAGAGATGTAGTACTAAATAGCATGAAACCATAAAACAAAGACGGCTATGTCCCTAGAACTTATGGGTTTATGTTGATGAGTAACTCTCGTGTAAAATGGTTTTACAATATTTTATAGTGAAACCACTCATAATATTCTATGATGCCCTTACTGCAGAACATAGTAGTAGGTGAAATTTATTTGCAATATATAGGGTAATTAAAGTAAGATATCAAACTATATGTGAACCGAATACCAAACAAAACTCCATTTGCAATAAAACCTACAAGATACAATATGTAAACCGAATACCAAACTAAACTCCATTTTTTTCGATCTAGTCTAATCTTAGAAAAAAAAAAAGACCGAGAACTATGATTTGGCACATTTAGATAAAAGAAAAATCAAATCAAATTTCATAAAATAAACAAAATAGATAATTAAGCTATCTTTTATAAGGTAAAATACATAACTATTTTATTTTTCATAACGTTGTAAGGATAAGTATTGATAAATAAATTAATTAGGCTCGATTGGTTCGAACCTAGATTAAGCGGCCTTGGCCACTCGGTCGAGTACCCACCAAATACCTGACCGATTGAGTACTTCAACGAAAATACGGTGTCAATGCAGCCGAGTGCACTTGACCGAGTAGGTTAGAGGCTTGGATATGATTCAGTTTTGTGTGACTCAGCCGAGTAGTCAAGGGACTCGGTCGACTGGGTGCCACTCAGTAAAGTCGGTCGAGGTCACTCAACCAACTCGGGCGGTTCACCGATTTTGACAATCTTCTTATTTCGTTTGTTCATGGGTTATAATAATTAGGCTTTTACCTTTTTTCTAAACCTCATTTACAACCCTAATCTTGTTTAATACTCTTTGAACACCTTTCTTCTTCCCTTAAGTATTCTTAAGAGAGTGAGCAAGTGCGATCGATTCGTCAAGGCTACGGATTTCCTTCGGCGATTCATCTTAATACGACGATATTAATTAGTGGTAAGACTCCTAATCCCTACGATTGGAATTATTTTAGTTATTCATTTGAGATTAACCATACGAATTGGGATTTGGAGATTTTTTATTGTGCAAGTCATCTATTAGAATGTTGTAATGATTATATGGTTATGCGATATAGGTGACAACTTCGTAGAGGAGCGTTTTTAATTGTTTGTGATTGCTTCGTGGATTGTCGCTAAGTAGAGATAATCTCTGCTCAACTTTGTCTTAGGTGTTATGTTGAGTGATTATGATGTGTGTGACAATATTGGCCATTGATTGATTGCTTTGATATTGAGAGTGGGCTATTGTATTGGAATTGAGATTAACGTATTGTTATGATGAGGGCGTCAGTAGGGGCAACTCGTTTTGGCGTCGTTGATCGCGGTTATCCCTTGGCTTTCCTCTGGTGGGTTCGCCACAAAAGGGATGTGCAAATTAAGGATCTAGATAAGTTGTGACTTGTAATCTGTAGCACGCTTGCCCTGATGTGTGTTCCGTAGCATGCACATCGTGACGTGTGATACGTAACACGCACGAGATGACGTGTGATCCTTAGCATGCATCGAGAGACATTATGTGTGATTTGTAGCACACATGAGAGAGGTGAAATGTGATCCGAAGCATGCATCGTGTGACGTGTGATTGTAGCATGCATAATGATGATATCGAGATTGGGATTTTTCTTGTGGTTGATGATTGTGTTGTTGTGTGAGTTTTGGTTACACCTACTCAAACAATGGTTGGCTTGTGCGTTTCTGTGTGTAAATATTTCAATAAACTAAAAGCGGTGATCCATTTGATATATTTGGTCAAATGGTGAGTCTGACTAGTTTATGACTAGATGTCTCGGCCATTGTTTGGGAATGGACGACGACGCGTCGAGTTATTCACCAATTTAACCTTACTTAGTAGTTGAAAATTTTTGAGTACTTCAATAACTCTGCTGTAATGTTTTGGGAATACAATTTTAGGCTTGTAGTTAGTATCATCACGAAAGTTTTAATAATTATTTAACTTGTTGTTCGATTGGAGTTTTAATAAGTACTATCTCGTGCAACCGAGATGGTAATAGCCTTATTTAACTGGGAATGTCTTGCTAAAGGCTTGAGGGTGTTACAAAGTGGTATAAGAGAGACAATTTTGATCCTAAAATAATGAGCCTAATGAACATATGTGTCCAATAAAATGAACCCCGAGAGATTTTTAAGAGTCCCTCTCAGCCCGGCTCCCTAAATCGTAACATGGCTCTCTCAGTCTTAAACCAGTAACTGTGTGGTGAGTATGAGAGTGGGTAGTTAGAGTGAGGGATATATTGATCAAGTTGGCTATGAATATGATGAGCATGATGAACAATGTGAATAGTATGAGATTAAATTGGCCATGAGGCATGATAAAGAATAGAAATAGCAATGATTGTGAGCCTGAAATATGGCATGGAATGATATGGAGTATGAGGAGATAAATATGTGTCTTGATAGTCGAGAATAAATTTGTATTTCATTGATTACAGTTTGTAACATGTGAAAGAGGATTAATTGAGAGTCGTGTTCTATCGAAATGCGAGTTATTGGCGGAGGTTTTTTTAGACTAGACCGGGTAGACTTAGGACTACCGAGTAGAGGTGACTCGACCGAGTGATCAAGTGTTGTTTTTATGTGATTACAGGTTTAAATATGAAATGATCAACTCCTCCAAGTGAATTGAGGACTCGGCCTAGTGGTCACCGCTCGAATGAGTCACGTTGTTGCACTCGATTGAGTGACTAGACGAAGGAAGGATTTTTTTTCGTGATTCGCGAATAGTGGTAAGTCGTTCTTACATTTTTCCTTGTTTTTGAAGACTGTTATAGCTAACAAGGGAGTGTCTATCTCAAACGCAGTTAACCACTGAGGAAATAGAAAGGTTGATAAAGATTAATGCAGCACTAAGGCATGTGTACAAAATGTAGAGAAGGCCATGGTGGTTGTGGTAGGATTACTGCGATAACACTTCATCGACTCACCGAATATAATGGGACTGGCGCACCATATTTGTTAGACGACTAAATCCACGAAATGGGGAATTTTTTTGAGGTCGTGAGATGTCTGGATCGGAGGAGTTGAAAGTAGATCTGATAACTTTCTACCTCTAAGAGATGGTCGAGTTCTGATGGCATATTAAAATGAATCAGTTAGAGAGTACTATGAGAAGACTTGAGAGAGTGTGAATCCTATGAGTAGTTTTAAGGGAGAACTAAGGGACTAGTTCATTTCTAAGCATATCAGAAGTAAATTTAGGGTTGAATTTGATGAGTTCAAGATGACATATGGGATGACAATCGAGGTATATCACACTCAATTCCGAAAGTTTTCAACTTATGCAAAGGATCTTAAGTTAAGCCAATAATATATGACAATAGGTTTGAAAAGGGGTTGTCACTGGAAATTCTAGAGAAGCTAACGACTGGGGTGCCTACCGATATCAATGAGGTGTACTTAAGAGCAAGTTGCTGAGAGACTTGTTAACATGGCTAAGGAGTTAAAGGATAAATGAGGAGAGAAGATGAAAGTTGAAAGTGAGGGTGGTACATGGTCTAGGGAGTAGTAAGAGGGCGAGTTACACTCAGGGTAGATCGAAATATGGTGGAAAAGCAAGACAACGGAGCAACTGGAATTAGAATAGTGATAGGCGACACAGGTTGCACTTCTACGGGTGTAGGATATATGATCACAAGGCTATTGAGTATCAAAATATCATGAGTGTTGGAAGGAGAGTATAAATTAAGGGAGTTATTACCAAACTCAAACTTATAGTGTGGCAAGCAATTGGAATTCAGGATCTTGGAGTAACAAGTCGAGCTACAACAACAACGGTGGCAACTACAAAAACCAAAGCATTGAAGGCGGCTCGTACCAAAGTCAGAACAACAGGGGGAAGCTAGAATACCGGAAGGAAACCAACTGCGTCAACTAGTATTGTGCAAGGAGGATTAATGAGTAGCGGAAAGCTATTCATGATGGACAAACAAGCGACCGAGGATGATTGTCATGAGGTCACTGTAAACTTTATCGGTAACCCTAAACCTACCTATGTTTGTTTGACTCAAGGATTAGCCATTCGTTCATCTTTAGTACCCATGCGTCGACCTTAGCCTTCAAAACATTCTACCCAGTTTATGATGAGGTAGTGAGACCGCTGAGGGAGTCTGTTCCTTGTACCAAATTGTATGAGGATGTACCAATGATAATTAAAGGGGCAAAATTTCATGTTAGTTGTTAGACTCTACTTAATATGTCTCTAAGGAGATTATGGGGATAGATTTGTTGGGTAAACACAAAGCAAAATGGGTCACACGGGTCGGGTTTGGGTTGGGCCAATTCGGGTTGGGCCAGTTCGGATCTCATATTGATTTCAGTTTAATTCGGGCCGGGTCATTTTGGGTTGTTTCGGATTTGTTGATCGGGTCTGTTTTGGGTCAATCGGATCGAGTCATTTTAGGGTCAATTAATAAGAGAGAAAAATCCAGTTTAAGTCTTTTTGGTTCAATTAGAGTTATGTTTTTTCGGGCCATTTTCGGGTTGTGTGGTTTTGCGTCGGGTCACTTACTTGTAAAGAAAGATCCGGTTATTTTTGGTTCAAGTCGGGTCAAATTGGGTTTCTGGTCACATTCAGGTGTTGTAGTACGAGTCAACATTGGCTCCCGGGTCTATATTTTTGGGTTAGGCGAATCGGGTCAGGTTGCTTTTGCCAAGTCTAGGTGATCAGAGTACTTATAGTGGATTTGTAGTTAAGCCCAAGGTTAAACTCATTACCGCAGTAACTTTAAAAGAGTGTTCGAAAAAAGGGAGTCAAAACATCTTCTGTCATGTGAAATACACGTCCGAAACTGAGTTAGAAGAAGGGGATATACCGGTGGTGAGTGAGTTTGAGGATGTGTTCCGAGATGAGATACTAGGTTTTCCTCGTAATATAGAACTTGATTTTTAATGTAGAGCTAAAACCGGGAACGAGGCCTATTTATAATGCATGCACTATAACGAATGAAGCAGTTGGAAGAATTTATGGAAAAGGGTTACATTTGGCCTAGTGTGTCTCCTTGGATCGCACCGCTGTTATTAGTAAAGAAGAAGAATGGGAGCATGAAGCTATGCATAGACTATAGAGAGCTAAACAATGTCACTATCAAGAACAGATACCCATTGTCGAGGAGTGACTAGTTAAGTGGGGCAGGTGTCTTTTCCAAGATTGATTTGAAATTGGGATACCATTAGATGAGGATTAAGGAGGGTGACGTCCCTAAAACGGCGTTTCGGACAAGACATGGACGGCATTATGAATTGTGGTGATGCCATTTGGTTTAAGTATCTAATACACCGTCAACTTTCATGGATTTG
>JAIUZE010006538.1:0-24378 GCA_022085475.1 Heliosperma pusillum | reverse complement strand
GACACCTTAGAGCGTCTAGGGTGCACAATTCCGAAGAATTTGGTGGTGGGTAAGATCCTTCATTCACTCTCACCTAAGTTCACCCAATGTAGGGTGAACTATAACATGAATGGCATGGACAAGAGTTTCCATGAACTCCATGCACTCCTCACCCAAGCGGAGAGGGACATGGAGGCTAGTGGGAGTGAACCCAAGGATGTTCTTTCCATGAAAATGAAGAACATGAACCTTAGGGTGAGGAAGGACAAGGGAAGGGGTAAGACTCTTTTCAAAAAAAATCCGGCAAGGGAAAGGGCAAGGTCTTTTACAAGGCCAAGCCCAAGGTCAACAAACACGCGGAGGCGGATTGCTATTATTGTAATGGCAAAGGGCATTGGAAACGCAATTGCCCCAAGTACTTGAAAGACAAGAAAGACGGTTGTGTGACAACGTCAGGTAAAATTTTTTCATCACTCTATATGATAGAGGTATAAGCTTGCTATACCTCTTCTTGGGTATTTGATACCGGTGGTGGGTTCTGACATTGGTTATCATGTACAGGGGCTGAGGGAACGTGAAAGAACTAGCCAAGGGTGAGTGGACCTGCGCATGGGAAATGGAGCTAAGGTAGCCGCAGTTTCCGTGGGCACCTACGTTATTCTTTTGCCTAATGGTTTATAGTTGTATTTAAATAATTGCTATTATGTTCCAACTCGTACCAAGAACATTATCTCCATTTCCGTGTTAGACATGGAAGGTTTTTCTTTTTGCATTAAGAACAACTGTTGTACTTTTGCTTTTAATGAAATGGTTTATGGCGAGGCCATTTCTATTGGAGGTATTTATGTTCTAGATATTGCAAAAGAGGTCTATCATGTAGAAAACAAGAGGCTTAAAACGGGTGAACCTAATCAATAATACCTTTGGCATTGTCATTTAGGGCACATAAACGAACGACGCATAAAGAGACTTGTTTCATCTAAAGTACTCAAACCATTCGATTACGAATCTTATGGTGTATGCGAATCTTGTCTTCTAGGCACGATGACTCGTGCTCCTTTTACGGGAAAAGGGACACGAGCAAGTGAAGTATTAGGACTTATACACACGGATGTATGCGGTCCAATGACTATCCGAGCTAGAGGTGGTTATCACTACTTCATTACTTTATACTCGACGCTTAGTAGATATGATATGTCACTTTGATGAGGATAAAGAATTATGCTTTTGAAAAATTCAAAGAATTCAAATGAAGTATGACAAAACCATTGAATAAAAAGATTAAAACCCTAATCGCGATCGTTGTGTTGAATACGTGAACAATGAATTTGATTCACACCTAAAAGATTGTGGTATAGTATCACAATGGACTCCTCCTGGAACCCCTCAATTAAATGGTGTGTCCGAAAGGAGAAGTCGAACTTTATTAGATATGGTTCGATCTATGATGAGTCTAACAGAGCTTCCTGATTATATTTGGGGTTTTGCTATCTTATCTGCAATATTTTCACTAAATCGAAGCCCGACTAAAGCGGCAAACAAGACTCCATATGAGATATGAACAGGAAAAGTCCCTTATTTGTTCTTTATTGCGAGGCTTTTGTTAAGAATAAGTCTGACGATAAACTCGCACCCAAATCTGACAAATGTCTTTTTGTAGGATATCCAAAGGAATCACGTGCTTATTACTTCTACAATAAACACGAGGACAAAGTGTTTGTGTCTCGTGATGCATCTTTTTAAAAATGATTTTATTCTAAAAGACAGAGTGGGAGAAAATTTGAACTTGATGAAGTCCAACAAGCCCTCACACCGAAAAGGACACGAGGAAAAACGGTTCCCTCTTCGTCTGGTACGGTCATTATTCCTTCGGAACCTAGGAGGTCAAGCAGAATTAGTCATCAACCTGATAGATACCTTGGTATTATAGAGGAAGGTGATGACTATAATGATTTACTTTTTGAAAGTAACGAATCTACTAACTACAAAGCAGCCATTTCTAGTTCCGACTCAAAGTTATGGCTAGAAGCCATGCAATCCGAAATGGATTCTATGTACGACAATCAAGTATGGGACTTGGTTGATTTACCTAAGGAGGTACGACCTCTTCAGTGTAAGTGGATCTATAAGATCAAAACTGGCATAGACAAACATAATGATGTTTATAAAGCTAGATTGGGGGTTGGGGCAAAAAGTTTCCATTTCACCTAGTTCAATGTTCTTCACTTGACGAAACCTTCGCCCAGTCGACCATGCTTCGATCCATAAGGATTATCTTACGTTGCCGCATTCATAATTCTGAGATTTGGCAAATGGATGTCAAAACCGCTTTCTTGAATGCGATTCTAGAAGAGAAGTGTCATGACACAACCTGAAGGTTTTGGTGGATCCATCAAAACCCTAAGAAGGATGCAAACTTAAGAGATCATCTATGGTCTTAAAGCAGCATCCCAGGAGTTGGAACAATGCATGCGTTTCGATCATGTAATTAAACAAAATGGTTTCACTCGAAGTGTCGAGGAACCGTGTTTATACATGAAGTTTAGTGGGAGTAAAGTAACTTTTCTAGTCTTGTATGTAGATGACATACTACTCATTGGGAATGATATTCCAATGCTCACTTCTGTAAAGGAGTGGCTAGGAATACATTTCCAAATGAAAGACTTAGGAGAGGCCCAGCGCATCTTAGGTATCCGGATCTATAGGGATAGATCTAAAAGGATACTAGCATTAAGTCAAGAGACTTATATTGATAAGATTCTTGATCGGTTCAACATGAAAGACTCTAAGAAAGGCTTTATTCCTATGGGAAGTGGGATCACTTTGAGCAAGTCAGAGTGCCCTACGAAACCCGAGGAGATTGAACGCATGAAATTGATCCCTTACGCATCAGCTGTTGGATCAATCATGTATGCTATGATGTGCACTCGTCCCGACGTTGCATATGCTTTGAGCATGACAAGTCGTTACCAAGCAAATCCAGGTGAGAGTCACTGGATAGCCGTAAAGAACATCCTTAAGTACTTAAGAAGGACCACGGATTCGTTCTTAGTGTTTGGAGGCGAGACTGAGTTACGTGTAAAGGGTTACACAGATGCCAGTTTCCAAACAGATAGGGATGATATGAAATCCCAATCCGGCTACGTTTATATGATGAATGGAGGAGCTTTTTGCTGGAAGAGTTTCAAGCAAAGCGTTACAGCGGATTCTACAACAGAAGCAGAGTACCTTGCAGCGTCTGAAGCTGCAAAGGAAGCTGTGTGGATTCGGCAATTTTTGGAAGGACTAATAGTAGTCCCTACTGCCAAAGATCCTATCACAATTTATTGTGATAACAGTGGGGCTATTTTTCAGGCAAAAGAGCCCAAGTCTAGTAACAAGTCTAGACATGTACTTAGGACATATCATGTAATTAGAGATTACGTGGACAGAAAGGAAATTGACATTTGTAAGGTTGGGACAGATGACAACATTGCTGATCCTTTAACCAAGCCTTTATCAAAGGCTAAGCATGATGGTCATGTCGTCACAATGGGATTGAGACGTGTGCCAGAATTCCTTTAGATTATGAAATATGTAATAATTGAATGTTGTTTTAATTATTTCATATATGATAATGGCATTTATTGTTCAAGTTTTATTTTAAACTCTTTTATTTAGTTTGACTAAATTTAATACTTTGTTTATCCGAATAATTGTTGGACCCTATTCAAGTGAATAGGTACAACTTAGTATTTTGTCCCTAGGTCCACTCAATGAGGTGACGTCTCGAAAGATTGTAAGTCGATCGATGGTTGGTTCAACACCATGGGGTCATGGAGATGACTGGTCGTTTACATAGACAGACTGTAAGACACTCTGTCGGACAGTGACATTGTAGACACCCTTAAATCAATTATTTGATGCCTGGTCATGGCAGGGTCTTCTATCTTATTCCTATAAGTCGATTCTTTTGACTGGCGACCGTCTATCTGAGTCGGTGCAGTTTCCGATTGGTTTTGGTTGATGTTCTAGGTCGTGCCGTAAAAGGAGGCCGATGGACGTCTTCTGGATCATGGTGATCTGCATTATACAGAGTAGATGGATCAACGGGAATTGTCCACCCACGTTGGGTAAAAACATCTTTAGGCCACTCGAGGAGTAGTTACTGTAAATGCGTGGCAACGCTCGGAAAGAGATCTATGGTAGATTTTCCGGTCAAACAGTTACTCTCCCTATCGAGAAAACCACTCTAGATATTGTCAATCGCAAGTGCGACCTGGAAGACACCTTGCGTTGAGTGGGAGATGTGATAAAGAGACAAGAGAATCGGTGACGCAAACTTGTGTCAGACAAGTGGGAGATTGTTGGAGTAGGTGTCCTCCACAATAGTGCGCCACATAATAAATCTTATTATGGAATATAATTGGGATAATTATTGACTATATATATGATTAGTCAGTTGATTAACGTAAAATCAATAACGGTTGGCTAACTAGAGTTTGACGTTATTGTCGTTTGACGGCGGTGATCAACTGATCCCTTTCGGTCACACCTAAAGGATGAAATCCAAATAGTAACTAATTATTTGTATACGATACAGTTAATTAGTACATTACATATATTCGATATGTACGAGAGGTAATTGTTAGAAATTGAGTTAAGAACTCAAATTCGATTAAGCTTATTTTTCAATTATGCGATAATTGACTAATACATTTATATCTTATTTTAATACGATTAAATAAGATTTAACTTAGTAATTAATCGTTAAATTACTAAATTAGTTGAGGTTTTGAGATGGAGGTAATTAGTTAATTATATTTACAAAGAGTTGTAAAATAAATTAACTAAGCATTGTGGGACCCATTATATATTGATATAATGGTAAAATATTACTTAAAATATTAAGTACATATTATTTATTTAATTGAGTCATATAATTGTTATATGATCAAATTAACACTTAATTATACAAGATAATTAACCATATGATCAATAAGTATTTGTAAGACAAATATCAAAAATCAAAATGGACCAAACTAAGGCCATTGTGGCCGGTTGGGCTAGTAGTTACATGGTGATGATTTTGTTATTATTTTTACTCTTTAGTTACTTTATGAAAGTGACATAACAAGTAGTAAACAATCATCACTTGTTCTACAACACTCCACTCTAATGCATGTGATCAAATGAACAAAATAAGAGCCCTATTTTGGCTTGTGAAGTCCGGCCAAATGGCCTATAAAATGATCAAGTGTTGCTCATTTTTTACTACTTCATTTTGTGCTTTGTTTTCTTACTTCTCTCAAAACCTCATATTCTTACTAAAACTCTCAAACACTAATATTTAATAAGTATTACTAGTGTAGTAATATAGTCATAATATTAGTAGAATAATATCTATCTTATTATCTAGTTAATAATAAGGGTAGATTATTTGGGTTAATCTTGGTGCAACTTAGAGGAGATCTTCTACTTTGGAGATAGTTTGTGTTCATCCATATTTATAGCCCAAGAACAACAAGAAGGAGTTCTTGTTGTGCCCATATAATTTCCATATCAATGTGAGGAAATTTCTTCTTTTATATAAATGTCTTTATATTTGCATGCATGTTACATAGATCAGTATAAACTAAATTAAAAAGTAATTTAGTAAATAATTAGAGGAGTCTAATTAAGGTCTATGGACTTTCAGGGTTTCCAAATACGAGGTTGTGATGGAAGCTAAGAAGATTAGAGTTCGTAATGAATCTTTCATGGGTTGTTAGTTATGGAGTTTACCGTACCGATGGACCTTAGAAGATTCTAATTGAATTTGAATAATTGGGAGTTGTTACTCGATGTGTCATGCTTATGAAAAATTTTGGTAGGAATCTGATGATTGAAAATGTTGAGGATATATTGCACTCTCTTGAGGACTAGATTCTGGTGCAGTTAGTGTTGTCAAGTTACGATCGACATTGGAATTTTCATAGATGGAAGATAGTATTGGGGTTATTCCTCTCTATTCCCTCAATTGATGCTAGCACATGATACCTTCAATCCTGTCCATTTGTAGTCCTTGTTAATCGTTTGGCGCGTTCCGCCTATTATCACGATTTGTGATTTCGATGTTCGAGTCGCTCTACGTTCGTGTAATGTCTTCTTGTTGTGTTTCTATCCTTGAGAAAACTTTCAAATCTCCATGTCGTAATCCTAATTTAACTTTTAAAATAGTCTAAAGATGGACTTTGTACCCTCTTTTAGGAGAAAATAGATTCTTTCGCTTTTATATTTGGATTTCGTGTTTGGTTGGGTGTTTAGATCTGTTATTGGAGACGTCTGGTGACTAGTCTTGCACTTACTAACACTTGTTTTAATCTTCGATTTCACTATTTCGACAATGATTTGTATGGATAATTAAAGTTCTCGTTCACTACGAGCATTCTTGAGATCCGTAAGTAAAGTTTCACACTTATGAAAATTCTTCTTTAAACCGTTTTCTAGATGAACTTCGTTTCATAAATATTTTTTCCCTTATAAAAGTTTCGTATTAATTTTGAAAACCGAATCTTGTCCTTGATACTTTTATTTTCTATTCTCAAGTTTCGAGGACGAAACTTTTTAAAAGGAGGGGTGATTGTAACACCCGGAAATGTACCCTATTTTCTAGTAGAAATATTTTACGAAATCTTTTCAGCGAATTTAAGTTTTAAATTAGCTTTTTATGTTTCGAGTCGAATTTAGAATTTCCGAGTTCGTATTTGGAATTTCTGTGAGATTCCATGAAAATCCCGTTTTAAGGCGAGTTTGACTTTTCTTGAATTTTGAGTCGAGTTTGACTTTTCTTGACTTTTGAGTCGAGTTTGACTTTTCTTGACTTTTAAGTCGACTTTGACTTTTCTTGAATTTTTAGTCGTCTTTGACTTTTCTTGAATTTTTAGTCGTCTTTGACTTTTCTTGAATTTTAAGTCGTCTTTGACTTTCTTGACTTTTGAGCCGTCTTTGACTGTCGTTGACTTTTTCCTATATATACTCCCCCTTAACCCTAACTCACCCTCATTCATCTTCTTCTTCCTCTCTAGTAAACACCCAAAAACCCTAGCCTCCATACTTGCTCAAACTTAGAATCATCGCTACTCCTTCGTTACTCGCTCAAATTCTCGTAAGTTCGTCTTATTCTCCCCCTCTTACCTTCCTCTATCCGTATTGGTAATAAAATTACCGTCTTTCTCGCTTTTTAAATTATCCGTCTTTCTTAAGGTGAATGATATTCATCTTTTATTATCTAATATTTTGTAGGTGGAGATTAGGAAAGCTTAGTAACCGTTTAAAGACGCGTAAAGGTAACGGTGAAGGGTTACTCGGTATCATTTACGTGTTTTACATGCTTTATATGCTAGGATTCGTATCTAGAATACGATTAGAAGCTTAGGAATCATGTTATGATTTATGATTGTTGTTGTTTGATGATTGTTGATGATGAATATTGATTGTTGATAG
This sequence comes from Heliosperma pusillum, assembly GCA_022085475.1. NCBI lineage: Eukaryota > Viridiplantae > Streptophyta > Magnoliopsida > Caryophyllales > Caryophyllaceae > Heliosperma > Heliosperma pusillum. The sequence goes on along the minus strand of JAIUZE010006538.1, from coordinate 16,935 downwards.
TTATTAGAGATGAATTATGAGAATTGGAAATGATAGGATTGAATTTGGTTGAAGGCTCTCGGGTGAAATGGTAACAGAGTATCTCACGGTCGTGAGATGGCATCTCACGGTCGTGAAACCTCATTTCACGGTCGTGAAATACAAGTCACGGTCGTGACTTGTGCAGTTTCACTGCACTGACCCTTTTTGGTAGGATGATCATATCTCCTTCGTTACTGCTGGTTTTGGGTCCTTCTGACATTCGTTGGAACCAGAAGAGGATAAGCTATCACCTCGACTGGAATTTTTGGCATTCCCATATCTAGAACTCTAGTTATGACAGTTTGAAGTGAACCCTTGTATAAGTTAGTTTCCAAACTTGTTGTTGTGGAGAGTTATCTATGTTTCTTATTTATTATGCTTCTTAAACTTGGTCTAATGCTTGGGTATCATGTATTGATTCATGTTTTGGATATATGATATTTTCATTCGCATGTATCACATGTTTGTGACGGTTTTCGATATGTTCCCACTTTGAGTCGGTTTTTACAAATGAGTCGGTTTGAGCACTATTTTGTCTTGTGCTTTGTATTCTCATTCCCTTGGCTACCTTTCCGTTCGTAAGGCTGGAATGTCGGAACGGAGAGGTATCCTACTGCTTAAATGCATGTGTTAGTGGGCATACGACGACGTTGTTGGGAGTTGAACGCTATGCGTTGTTCGACCCGGCAGTCAAATGTTGTATACTTGCGAGGTGGTGTTATTTGCATGTAGCGTACCGCTTGTTATGAGGCTTGTGCTCTTTTCCGCCTCTTTCGTGAATTGATCTACCGAATTTGGGGTACTCGGCATTTATTATTATAAGCCCGAGTCTTGGATGCGAAATGCTTTATCGCATGTCGACTCGGAACATGCTTTATTCCGAGAGTCTGGCCAGATTTAGACTAGGAACGTATTATTATCGTCGTCCTACCAGGAGGAAATTAGTCTACATACGCGAAATGCTTTATCGTGTATGCGTTCCGGGAAAGGCTTTATTCCGCGGATGCCTTTTAATCATACTTGCCATGTACACGATGCTAGTGCGTTTCATTTACCGTGAGATTGTCGTCTTTGAGTCGTCGTTCTTTGAATGCGTGATTTCATGATATTATTCATGGTCATTGCATGATTGGAAACCGTCAATGTCTTGGTTCGTGAATGGATGATAATATGTTGGATTTATTGTGATCATCGCATGACTTGACTTGGTTTGTCTGTCGAGTCTCAATCTTATCAAACTTATACCGCTAACGGTGAGATGCAAGCCCTAGTGAGCGTATTCGGTTGCCTAAGAGTGTCTTCCCCGAGTCTTTGAATAACATGATGGCTTCGGATTTGATTTCCATGTGATCTTATAATTATATCTTGTATTGCCTATCTTTTCTTATCGTAACTCACATGTATATTTATATATGCATGCTCTACTTTTGTATTTCCTTATATGTACGTTAAAGGTGATATGGCTGGGAGAAACCGGAGTTACTCCCCACTGACTGTGGCGTTCATGTTTTTCATGAATGAACAGGTTGCTTGCATGGATTGACTTTTTGGATATGATATTTTGGGGTTCGGGTGTGAGCTAGCGGGCGTTGTCCCTGGAAGATTAACCTCTAGACGATTTAAGCTTATTTGCTAAACACTTGTTCTTTGTTAACATTTTGAGAGACTCCGTCTCTTTGTTATTTTCCGCACTTAGGTTGTAATATTTTGACACTCCTCGTTTTATTTAACTTGCATGTATAAAAGTTTTTAAAAACTACCTATTTCCGCAATATAATTCACATGCTTGTATGTTTTATATTTCCGCATTCGCGAGGGTTGTCACACATATAGCGAGCGTTGTACTTACAACGATTCACCCTTTGCGTTGTAGTCTATCGTAGTTTTTATCTTATTTGTGTATATATCGAGGGATCGGGATCCCTTGTATTTTTTAAAGTTACAATTTGTATAAACGATTTACTAAGTAAGCTTTGGTTTAATTATATAGTGACATTCACGGTTCTTGCATTTAAAGTTTCTTTTTTAAATCTCGTTTTTCCGTTGCAATTCTATGTGGTTACTTTATTACATTATCGTTGGGTGTCACAAGGATCGTTGAGTGCAACAAGAAGACTCAAGCAACAATGGAAGCTTCTGAAGGATTTTAGTTTCTAACAACCTTCTAACAGAATGTGGCCATTCTAACAGACTTTGACGTAGTTTTTTATAGTAGTTAATTATTTGGTTTGTGTATAAGTATCTCTGTGTAATAACTTTCATAAGTTAATTAATACAGTACACAAGTTTTATTTTCATCTTTCTCTTTCCTCTCAGATTTTCTCTCCAATTTTCTTCGTTTATTTAGCAAGCTATATTGCTTCACCAATGGCAAGTGTGAACTCCATTAATAAGGAACTTCTCTTCCCAAGCATTGCAATGGCTTGCCCCTCAGGACGACGCAGTAACTACGAGCGAACCCGGGGACCATGACACCATAAATTGATATGCGACGGTCGAAACCTGAAGCATTTACATCTTATTCGATGTATCCAAATCAAACTGGTCACTCCAGTGACTCGTTCAACCATATTTGGAATAGTCACTAGTAAATATTTCAATAGAAAAATTGAGCAAAGCCAGCATGTGTTTCATATGTATCCTTCCTGTGTTATCCTTATGTCATTTGATACATGCCGCTACAAACACTGATGCTGAGTTAGAGAGCTCACTAGCCTCATGCATCACTGTCCGCGGATAACCTATTCTCAGGTTGGCTAATTTTGGTTGGTTTACCTTGCACAATGATCACCATGGACATGAATCGGTGAATCAAACAGAGGCAAGGGTAAGGGACACAGCTAGATTGCTCACCTGATAAGCATAATTTCATGCCCCGTAATAGTTTGACAAAATATGGATGCATCACCTCCTCGAAACAAATTCCTTAACTTGAAGGTGAATCTATGATAGGTAAGACGGGGTGTGACTTTAAAATACCCTTTAGTCGACCTCCATTAATGCACCTCCAACAAATTCCTTAACTTGTGGTGGCAAGCAAGGTGATTTGGGATTGTTTTATTCACTGAGATACAAAATTTTGAGAAACGACCACTCTTTCTGATTAATTATAACGATTTATAAATATTCTAATTATCCACATTTTGATATTTTAATATTGTTTATTCTTTCTCTAAACTTAAAACCGACTTCCGCTATACTTAAGCCTCGTCAATTGTTCTCTGTCGAAGTATCAAACTCTGTTTGTAATGACAGCCTAACTTCAACCTCACGAATTAATTTAATTTAATTAGTTGATAATTAAAAATTAGGTTCAACCTAATCTCATCATGAAAAAAAAAACAAAGATAATACTTATAAACCCAAGCAAACTAAGAGATCCTTTTAATGAATATAAAAATTACAAAAAATTAAAAATTAAAAATTAACACATTTTATATACTTCCTTGATCCCTCCAAGTTTATAATATCTTCCCCCTTCTCTTTTTGGGTTTAATTTACTTATCTTACATCTTCCTTACTTTAATACTCTCTCCAATTCTCAATAGCATTCCTCATTTCTATTTTCGTCTATTCACAATATTTTTCCTATTTTCTTTTTTGGTAAGTGTTTGTGTGGTGCTAATTTAATTGTATGGTGGGGTAGTTTATTTGTGTGGTTCAAATTTAATTATATGGTGAGATAGTGTATTTTTTTAATTTTTGTATTAAAATGAAAGGGGAAGGTTATTGAGAATATGAGAGAGTAAGTTTTTATTAATTCCTTTTTATTTTTTATCTCCCATAAAGTTGACGACTTACACTGAAGCTATGTTTGGCAGTACAAAACTGGTATTTTTTCCACTGTAACAGCCTTTTTGGCCAAAAATTTCAGATAAATTTGTTTACACAAACTTGTGATTCTGTAATAAATAACAAACACAAATTGTAATAAAAATGATTTTATTAAATTTGAATATTTTGGGTACAATCTCTATTTATTCCACTTATTCAATCCCCATGTGAATATGAGTGCTTGATTTGCGGAGGGTCTTGATGACGTAATCTCCACTTGACTTTGGATGCCGATTTTTGAAAGGAGTGTCTCGTTGGCTTTAAATCTCCTTTATTTGAGGTGTTTATCTCTTCAATCTTGACTACACAATTTTGGGTGCTTGACGTCCGTATTCGAAGAATGCTTCCTTTGATGGAGGAAGGTCGCTTGACTTAATGTCCTTTGATGAATTTGACTCGGTGAGAGAAGGTCTTTTAACTTGATTTCCTTCAAGATTTGGTTCCTTGTGTTAGAGTAAGTGTCCTCAACAATATTGCGATCACATAATTAAATCTCAATAATAAGAATACAAAGGGATGATGAATATTATAGTCAACTGGTCAACATAAATCGATAATGATTGGCTCAATTGAGTTTGATATTACTGTCGTATGACGGTGGTGATCAGTTGATCCCTTGAGGTCACACCTAAAGAACAATCCCTAATCATGTATATTAATTAATTGTATAACGATACAGATTAATTAATCCTTAATTATGAACAGGTTTAAAGTGAGAATTATACTTATTGTAATATGATTAAATAAGATTCATTTTAGTAATTTAATTGTTATATTACTTAGAATGCATTATGTTTATGAAACATTTGAGATAAGTGAAATTTGTCGATTACAATTACAAACTGTTGTAGATTATATTAACCAAATATGAGATGACACATTTTATTTACATGTAATTATAAAATGTGACTTAAAATGTTAAGTCTAATTAATTTGTTATGAAATTACATTTGAATTAGTTAAATGTACATTTATAAGCTTAATTACATGTCACATGTCACATACTTCCTCCCTTCAACTCCACTCTACCATATTACTTTTTCACATTTGCCGAGACATGTTTTACGCGGTAAATATCGTCACCTACGTGATTGCAAAAATTATAAAAGTTAGATATTAATAATGTACTAGTAAAGACGAATCAAACAAGATCACACATGAATATATTTTTTACTTATATATTGAGAGAAAATTGCAATTATATGATCACTTATGAATAGTGTACAAAAGTGAAAGTGGTAGAGTGGAGTTGAAGGGACGAAGTATGTGACAAATGACAAATTACAAAAATAAAATGGACACCCATTTTATGTGGTAAAACCGGTTGTGGAGGGTGTAGGGTAGGATTTAGGTAATTATAATTGTTCTAATTCATAATTAAACAAAATGATTACCTACCTAAGCCTAGCCTTAAATCTATTGGTTTGTTAAGAACAAAAGAAAAAAAAGCACCCACCCTTCCCCATGTGAGTGGTGGCCGGTCATGCCCTTCACAAAAGGAGATGTTTTCTCCTTATTTATCATCTCATAAGTTTGAACATATGTTTATCTCTCAAAATATCATACTCTCACACTAGAATCAACTTGAGAAGTTTTTCCTAAAACTTGAGTTCATAAAATTTCTAATAAAATTACCAAGGGTAGTATTAAGAGTTATTAGAAATATATAATTAAGGGTTACTAATATATTACTTATAGTAATAATATTGTAGAGTTTTGGGTATTGTCTTGGTGCAACGAAAGGAGTGTTCTTATACTAAGAACTTGGAAATTCATTCCTAATATTATAAGCTCAAGAACAAAGTAGGAAGGAGTCCTATTTTGTGCCCAAAATGCTTTTAAATCAATGTAAGAAAAATGTTTCTCCTTATCTTTGTTTTTAATGGTATGCATGCATAAGACCCAAATAGTTTTAAGAGTAAACTATTAATGATTTTATATTAGAAATGTCTAATATTGAGTTTAAGAAACTAACAAGCGGTATCAAGAGCTTTGGTTGTTGCATGCATAATCGATTTATAGTTTTTTCGGGTTAATGTAACTTAAAGAAAACTAGTAATTTGTGTTTTATAAGATAAAATCACAAAGTTATTTGCATGTCAATATATTCTGGTCCGAATATGATTTTAGGTCATTTTGATGATTTATGGAAATTTATATTGCTCAAATACGATTTTTAGTGTTTTCTATTACATTTTAATGAGTAAAATGATGTTTAAAATGCTAAAAATAGTTAGACTTATCTTATGACCTTGACATTTTTACACAATATCACACATGCATTTCTTTTACTGTATGTAAAATTTCGTGTGAAGTGGACTTATTTCGTATGATGTATGATTTTTATATGATAAAATCCAATAAATAAAGGTTAAATGGTTAACTATACTTCCGCTTTGAATCTGACCATGAAATTTTAGTATATGGTCGTACCCTCATTAAAAAAGGGTTGAAGGCTGACTTTGTCTTTTCCCTCATCTTCGGGGGGGAAAGGCCGCTAAGCTCGCAAAAAGGGAGAAAAGACGGTTGTAGCTTTTAGAGACTATCGCTCATGGTTGCATTTAAGCAAGAAATTCATGCACAAAAAGAGCATTCTTTGTTACATGAATGTTTTAATTTCCTAATGGACAATTTCAGACTTATATGATTTATCTAGCATGATTTATGAATTTTTAATGTAAAAATGGCATAAATATTGACTTATTTAGAAAATAAAGCTAAAATAAATTTCATGTCAAAGGAAAAATTTTTATGGTTTCTTAAATGTCCCACATTTTAGATCTAAAGTGAAAATTTGATATGATTAATTTTTGCATGCTATATGTATTTTATTTGATAAAACCGATAAAGTGCAACCGATTTTTCTCAAAATGATTCGAAATTTTTAACCATGATTTTTGACATTATGAGTGTCATGGAAATGTTCCAGAATGTACAAAAATTTAAAATTCAAAATTTGAAATTATTGTAATTAAATTTGGATTTATTTGATTAAAATATGATTTTAAAGTCTAATTATGAGCAATTAAATAACAACAAGTTGAATTATTGTCAAAAATTGAGTGATGACTAATTTTTGAGTCCTAAATCAGTTGAGATAATTAACTTGGACTTAAATATGATTTAAGTATTGTTTGGTGATTTTAACAAGTTATTATCACGCATTTCCGTAAAACCGGGTTATATACGATATAAACCGTTAAATAGGGCGATTTGGCATTTAAAATGAGTATGTTTATACATATTATAATGCTGAATTTTTATTTATGAATGTCATATTTTGGTTTATGCAATTTGGAATTATGTAATTTATTCCTTGTATGACCTTTAGTTTTAATCGATATTGCCCGGAATGTAAGGGAATATTGATTCGGTTGTAATTTATTGTGATATCGTATCACTTTTATTGTATTATTTTATTTTATAAATGTATAATAGGAAATTATTGTAATTTTATTATATATTTAGTAATTTATGTAATACCGGAGTTTCCCAAAGACGGTGCCATTCGGAAAGGAGTTCCGAGAGAGACGGCGACCTTGGGAGGCGTGCTTATGAAGTTCAAGGGACCAAAGGAGTTGGTTTCCGAATTTGTAATAGATTATATGATTTTCTATTTTAGGAAAGGCCATACCAAGAGTTTTTCTTTTATGCTTGCATTTTATTTAATATGTTTTGCATGCATTGCCAAATCGCCATAACATGACATGCATATTTCACCGAGTATTCGACCGTGTCAATTACAATTATCGATAATTCATCAATTTAGTTCACTTAAACGAGATAGATAATGAATTGGCATGACCTCTCATAATAAATAAATGAGATCAAGCCTTACCAAATGTAGAACCCATGAATCCCAATTTCGCAAGAAATTAGGCTCGGCTCACCGGGGTGCTAAACTTGTTACGTTGGGTAAGTGGGGTAATAAATGTTATTATTTCGAAATTTGGATTGAGCTCAACGGAAGTATTCGCGACCGTAGCCGCATGTGTTCCGGGCTTAAGATAAATATTTAAGTAATGTTATCGACCGAGAGTTCTAATGTAGAATCGATTAAAGATTTAATCCACCGAATTATGTTTATAAGGGATGAATCGGCTTACCGTGCCCAAGTTGATATGAATTTGGATCTCGGAATCATTTATAATAGTTGGGTAGAGGTCACTATTTAAATGTGAAAACTTGTTTTAAAATGTTTACAAGTATTTAATTCGATAAATGTTAACAATTCCTTCATCTCAATTTTGTAGTAAATATTATTTATTCACAATGGCAACTCCAAATACCAACGCTCCAACTCTCATAAACGTTTCATGGCTTCGATCCTTTATGGAACGATGCAAGTTAGAAAAGAATGGCGCTAATTTTGCCGATTGGGATGCGCAACTCTGCTTGGCCGCGGAAGGTGACGACAAGCTTCGTTACCTTACCGAAGCCTCTCCCGAAACACTTAATGAAAGGTCAACCGCTGCCGCAAGGCGAGCCTATGAGGCTCACCAAAAGGAAGCCGCCGCGATCAAATTTTTTTTTATCTTCTCTATGGAGGCCGATCTCCAAAGTAGTGCCATAAAGATGAGCACGGCCTATGAGATCTATGCCAAGCTTGTGACTAAGTTTTCACAAGCTCCTAGGATCATTCAATATGAGACGGCTTCCGCGTTTTTCGACATGAATCTTAAAGAGGGCCAAAAGGTTAGTCCTCTTGTACTCAAATTGATTGAGCATGTCGATATTCTTAAATTGCAAGGGGTTGACATTCCCGAACAACTCGTTATTGACCGCGTACTACACTCCTTGGGTAAAATCAAGGCATATGTGCAGTTTAGGGTAAACTACAATATGCAAAATATGCAAACCTCTCTTCATGAATTGCACAAAATGCTTGTGCAAGCGGAGAGAGACATGGGGCTAAATGTTAGCACCACCAAGGATGTACTTCACATCAATAACAAGAGTAAGAGGAAGTTAAAAAAGGGTTCAAGCAAGGGAAAGAAGCCCTCCACCTACAAAGGCAAAGGAAAAGCTATTGAGAATAGCTCACCCAAGCCTAAGAATGGTGCCTCAACCGAGGACAAGTGCCATTATTGTAATGGCATAGGGCATTGGAAAAGGAATTGCCCCAAGTATCTAGGAGATATCAAAGGCGGAAAAATTGTCTCCGTTGGTAAATTTTCATCCCTATCTGTTATGTTATGATCTCAACTTTGGTATATAGATACAAGTTGTGATTCTTACCCTTTTTAATTGTAATTAGGGCACCCAAGCAAGGACAAAGGCAAGGACAAACAAGCCTAATGATCAAGGGAAGCTAAGGTAGCCACCCATGGATGAAGACAGATGGAAGCTTGGACTTATTTTGTGTTGTCTTCTTTATTGGGTTGTATTTTGTGACATTGTTTTAGAAACTCTTTATTTCCCTGTTTAACAATGAAAATTTGTTTATTTCCTTTTATTAACATTTGGTTGTAATTGGATATTAGTGACTTGGTTTTCAACCCAAGTCACTCGGTTTATGGAAACTTTTTCATTCTAAAACTTGTCATTATACTATACTTGCACTAATAACATAAATTATATCGACTCAAATTGATCATATTAGCATTATGATGATTGGATCATTATAATAAAAGGCTAAGAATTCGATTCTCACTTTGAAAGATCAATTGCTAAGTCAAAATTGAGTTATTGAACTCAAAGAAGGGAGTCTACCAAACCAATTCGCCACAGCACTTATAAAGATTGTAATTGACTTGAATATGAGTCTACCTCTTTAGCTTATAAAACTAGTCTATCTCGAAGCTAAGATTCAATGTATTTATAATAAAGTCTTCAGTAGATCACTTAAGGTCATGTTGTGTTACATCTACCTTCCACACAAGTATGAGTACAAAATTGTTTGTGGCTCATAAGGCTATCTTTAAAGAAAATAGTTGTATTTTCTATAGATAGAGTGGGAGAAAATAAGCCACAACGTGAAATTAGTTAGGAATTAGTGAGGAAACCAAAAGAAAGAGTTCTTAGGTTAGACTCAAGACTAGTGAGGAGACCAAAAGAAAATGTTTTTGTAATAATAAGATTATGATCTATGAAGTGGAAGTACCTAGAAATTTTCAAATTCAATTTTCTAACATAAGAGACTTATGAAATTAAATGGAATCTATGCAATGATATAATTGGAGTCGTCCAATAAATCATTCTATAGACATGCAGATGTTTTATTTGGAGGTGTCCAATTATAGTTGCATGGATAGAAATGAAAATGTCTTTAAAAGCTAAGTTAATGCGTAACTATGCTTAGATCCAAATCATCAGTAAAATAACTCATAGTAGACGTGTTCAAGATACACAACAAAACCACATGTCCAAATAGGGATTTGGAATAGGATATGTACATGACACAAGCCTATGGTATCTACCTAGAGGTTAAGATGATCTTTTATATTATGAGATATAAGAAGATTTTGACTCGAATTGTCGAAAGGTCATGTATAGACATGAAGTTCAGTAGGAGTTAAAATCATGTATAGACATGAAGACAAGTGGGAGTTAAAGTCATGTAAAGACATGAAGTTCAGTGGGAGAAATTGTCTTCCACGTGAATGACGTATCACTCATTATAAGTGACGTATTCACATTACCTTTTTGAAAGAAATGGTTGGATTTTAAATGTTGGATCAAAGAGGGCAACATGTATACTGAAATCAAAATCTATTGTGGAATAGACGATTTTATTTTGGCATTTAGAAAAGTGTCTTATATTGATAAGATCCTTAATCTATTTCAACAAGTTAAAAAAGGTTGTTCATATTGATGAAAGTGGGATCACTATGAAAGGGTCATAGTCATTCACTGAACCTAAGAGTTGTTGATCACATGAGACCAATCATGTATGCCATTACATGCACATACCTAAATGAATTGTATGCTGGGAGCATGACAAGCCTATAACAAATCAATTCACATGAGTGTCATTGAATAGTCTACAAGAACATCCATAAGGTTCTCAAGGAGAACTAGGGATTCATTCTTGTGTTTGGTAGAGAAAATTTGGATATGTGGTAAAGGTTACACAAACCAAAATTTCCAAACTTATAAGGATTTATCGAAATCCTAGGCGTACTTTTGTTATACAAGAAGCGAATAACTAAAAAGATGATTGAAGAGTCAATCATTAAAAATTCTACAAATAGAGACATACTACATTATGATGAGGATAAGGTGGCTTACAAGGAACTAATGGTAGATCCTCTCACCTAAATACCTATCAGTCATCAACATAACGAGTGGGAGCATCTTTCAAGTTAAAGAGCCCAACACTAGATAAAGATCTAGACATGTACATAGATGAATTCATGTTATTAGGAATAACATTGGATGGAAGGAAAAAGAAATTCAAAAGGTTGGAATGAATGAATATATGGTATATTCACTACCCAAGCCTTTATTGCATTTAATAAGATTGTCATGAATTGTCATGGACGAAATAAACTTTAGATTATATGATATGAAGCAAAAACATTGTGTTGATTGTTCATATATGATAATCACATTTATCGTTTGAGTTTCTAAAACTCGTTTTGTGCTTTGTTATGTCCAAATGGGTTGTAGAGACAATATTGGACCCCATTAAAGTGGACTGGATTAACATAGCATTAACCCCTAGTTGCTTATATGAGGTGACGTCTCCAAGTGACTAGAGTGTGATGCGATTGATGGCAAGTTCAAGTGCTATAGGGTTATAAGGGATGATCAGTCGATCACAGAGATAGATTGTAAGGGACAATCTGTCGGGCAGTAACCGCTTATAAAGTTCTGGCTACTCTTGTAGCCTGGTCATGGCAAGAGCTACTATATTATTCTTTTTGAGTCAATTCTTTGACTAAAGACTGTTCACCTAAGGTGGCACAGTTTCAGAGTGACTTTGATTTATGCTCTACGACCTTCGTAACTGGGGTCAAATGAGCATCTTTTGGGTCATGATGAGTTGTGGCTATGCAAAGGGAATAGTGCGATAGGAATTGTCCACCCCATGTCAGGGTTGTTTTAAAATCTCAAGGCCACTTGAGGAGGAGTAAGCTAAAAATGCGTGGCCACGCTCATAAGGTATCTATGGTAGATAATTTCGGTCAGACAGTTACTCTTCAGATCGAGGAAACCACTCATGATATGATCAAATGCATGTACGACCTGCAAGACACCTTGCATTGAGTGGGAGATTGTAATAGGACAAGAGAATTGGTGACACACACTTGTCTCGGACAAGTGGGAGATTGTTGGAGTAAGTGTCCTCAACAATAATGCGATCACATAATTAAATCTCAATAATAAGAATACAAAGGGATGATGAATATTATAGTCAACTGGTCAACATAAATCGGTAACGATTGGCTCAATTGAGTTTGACGTTACTGTCGTATGACGGTGGTGATCAGTTGATCCCTTGAGTTCACACCTAAAGGACAATCCCCTAATCATGTACATTAATTAATTGTATAGCGATACAGATTAATTATTCCCTTAATTATGAACATGTTTAAAGTGAGAATTATACCTTATTGTAATATGATTAAATAAGATTCATTTTAGTAATTTAATTGTTATATTACTAAGAATGCATTATGTTTATGAAACATTTGAGATAAGTGAAATTGGTCGATTACAATTACAAACTGTTGTAGATTATATTAACCAAATATGAGATGACCCATTTTATTTACATGTAATTATAAAATGTGACTTAAAATGTTAAGTCTAATTTATTTGTTATGAAATTGCATTTAAATTAGTTAAATGTACATTTATAAGCTTAATTACATGTCACATGTCACATGTCACATGTCACATGTCACATATGTGACAAATGACAAATTACAAAAAGAAAATGGACACCCATTTTATGTGGTAAAACCGGTTGTGGAGGGTGTAGGGTAGGATTTAGGTAATTATAATTGTTCTAATTCAGAATTAAACAAAATGATTACCTACCTAAGCCTAGCCTTAAGTCTATTGCTTTGTTAAGAAAAAAAGAAAAAAGCATCCACCCTTCGCCATGTGAGTGGTGGCTGGTCATGCCCTTCACAAAAGGAGATGTTTTCTCCTTATTTATCATCTCATAAGTTTGAACATATGTTTATATCTCAAAATATCATACTCTCACACTAGAAACAACTTGAGAAGTTTTTCCTAAAACTTGAGTTCATAAAATTTCTAATTAAAATTACCAAGGGTAGTATTAAGAGTTATTAGAAATATATAATTAAGGGCTACTATTATATTACTTATAGTAATAATATTGTAGAGTTTTGGGTATTGTCTTGGTGCAACGAAAGGAGTGTTCTTATACTAAGAACTTGGAAATTCATTCCTAATATTATAAGCTCAAGAACAAAGTAGGAAGGAGTCCTATTTTGTGCCCAAAATCCTTTTAAATCAATGTAAGAAAAATGTTTCTCCTTATCTTTGTTTTTAATGTTATGCATGCATAAGACCCAAATAGTTTAAGAGTAAATTATTATTGATTTTATATAGAAATGTCTAATATTGAGTTTAAGAAACTAACACCTTGATGACGGCACGAGATTTGTAGTGCTTCGATGTCTTGATTCTTTGGAGACGATTACTTTATTGTTTTGTTTCTTGTTTCTAGAGAGAATATAAGATTTCCCTAGTCTTCAGTTTTCCTTCTCTTTGTCTTCTTTGTGATTTTTGTTCCCCCTCTAAATGATGGATGATGAGCGGTATTTATAGAGAATGAAAGATACGAGCCAAACCCTAAATGGGCTCAACCCTTGTTTCAGAAACAATTCTTGACTTGATAGTCATGTGGCCCATATGAGAATATTTGACTCATTTAGGTGAGCTTGACCTGCTTAGTAGATTTGACCCATTTACCGTGTTTTATCACTTTAAAGAGACTAAGACGGGTTAAAATAATTAAGACGGACTAATTTATTTAAATTTCGTCCAAATTAATTATATTATTAAGTATTTCTTTTGACGGGTCAACATTCTGACCTTTGACTTCCGACGTGACATCCATCATTTTGACTTTCGACTTCCGACGTGACATCTCATAATTTTTTCATGCCAAAAAAATTATTTTCTAAGAAATGTTTGACAAATAGCATAATACTACCAGGGTAACATTGAAGATTTTAGGTACCTAGTTTTACTTTGTGTACTTTTTTACTCGTCAAACTATTTATTATATTAAATATCGGGGCCTTGCCCCTCACTTGCACCAAAAAATACTATTTATATTAAATATTATAATTTATTATATTTATGATCTGGAATAATAAAACCTCTTCGAGGGTCCTCTACAACAGCCACATCAAAATAATTTTTTAATACAACTGTTGAACAAAGGAGTTAAGCAATAGATGATGATAGGCGCATTTTGTAGATGATAGGCGGGTTTTGTAGATGATGATGATGTTTTTTTGATCACACAATGGATGACAAAAGATAAAACGTTTCCTCCATTTTTATGCCAAATTTCAATTATTCTTCCCATAATCCATTTATATAAAACGTCTCCTCCATTTGCGTAGGTATGTTTACGCTCACAAAAGCTCACTTCAAGACCTTTTTCGTGCATTGTTTTTTTATACCCTCTTGGTCTGATTCATTTATTTAGCTTTTTTATTCTTTCTAAAAGATATTTTAATCAAAGATAAACAAATAATTTAGATGAAATCTTTACTCACATTACAATAATTACCCAGTACAAATTATAGAAGGGTGTAAATTATGATGATGACGACGACTTAATCACTAGGAGTTCTTATCCTTGATGGTGTATGGTTTTGTTCACTAAGAAAGTGTTTTGGATTGTTGTTATTGCCTGCAACCAAACGTTGTATTTCTAGAGCTTAATTAATTAAAGAGTAATTTCTTGATTTCGCTGTTTAAAACACAAGACGAGTGATTAATTTAGAGATATGAGATATGAATGTGGATAAACAGAAGTGGAGGATATATACTAGGTCGGTGCAACGTACAGAGTTAGCCAGAGCTTCAAAACATTCTTGATTAAGAGGGAGGGGGTGAAGAGACTATGGACCCGAAATACTCAAGAGGGGGAGGGGTTGAATTGAGTATGACCTATTTAAAATTTTAAATCGATTGACTTAGCATTATTAGCTTATTGATTAAGTAATAATATTTAAGTGTTATTGCGAACGAAAACTAAATGAAAGAGTAAAACTGATAAAGTAAATAAACAAAGTAAAGCGTAAAAATCACACAACGATTCTTAATGTGGTTCGGCACCCAAAGGCCTACGTCCACCTCTTCGTATTAATAATTCTTACTACCAACTCGGATTACAAGAATTATTCCCCACAATCAACTATGATTGTGCTAGCTTTGGATACTACTCCGCATCCTCTTTCTCTTGATGTTGAAAAAGCTTCGAGTAGCCAAATTCCTACAAATGTTCTCTTGAGAAGAACGTATTAGGAACAAGTTCAAGCACTTTAGAGAAGAGATAAAATAGTATCGAACTAGATTAAGATTAAACTAGAATTGTTAGAGCTTTTCCAAAAAGTGTTTTGCAAAATAAAAGTTAACGCACGAAACGTTTTTAATGAATTTTGTAAAAATGTTTACTAGAAATTCTCGAGAAAAGCGTTAAACAAAAATGGCAAGTGATTGTAATATTTATAGGAGATAAAAGAATCTTCTTAGATAACAAATCTAGGAAATGAAATAATTAGGTAACAAATCTCTTCATTATCTAAGTGATCATGTAATCTAGGAAATGAAATAATATAACATCTAAAAGATATTATTCTATTATTCTTTTCCTAAATAATTACACAAAATCTAAGAAATACAAAATCTAGGAAATGAGATAATATAATATCTACGAGATACTATCATATTATTCTTTTCTTAAATGATTGCAAAATCTAGGAAATGAAATTATATAATATAATATAGATATTATCGTATTATTCATTTCCAAAATGATTACATAATCTAGGAAATGAAATAATATAATATCTAAAAGAACTTATTCTATTATTCTTTTCCTAAATGATTATGTAATCAAGGAAATGAGATAATGTAATATCTAAAAATTAAGATAGTATTATATTATTCATTTTCCAAATGCAAATGATATGATACGATAAAATCTAAGGACTCAAATCTCCTTTAGAATATTCTAGAAGACTAATAATCTTCTAGAACATTCTAGAATCATTTTATAGTGATCTCCTTAGGATGGAAAATATTTGTAAAGATACAAATCTTGTTTTTCACACTATACAATATATTTTATTAAATTTTGTACAAGAAAATATGGTTAGAATAAACTATATTTTCTACATTCAAACAATAATTATTTATCAAGATAATTAAAAAGTTATTTATATTAATCATAGTTCTCTAAAATAAGACAACTCTAGACTAGTATAAATATCATACCAATTATGTAACACCCGCTATTGTACCCTATTTTTCTAGTGAAAATATTTTACGGATACTTTTCAGCAAATTTAAGTTTTAATTTAGATTTTTATGTTCCGAGTCGAATTTAGAATTTCCGAGTTCGTATTTGGAATTTCCGCGAGATTCCATGAGAATCCCGTCTTAAGGCGAGTTTGACTTTTGTTGACTTTTTCCTTACATAACTCATACTACCTCCCTTAACCTATTTTTCATTCAACACAAACCAAACTTACTTCTTCCTTAAGCAAACCAAAACCCTTGCCTCCATAATCTTTCCGATCTTTAAATCATCGTATCTTCTTCGTTTCTTGTTGAAATTCACGTAAGTTCGTCTTATTCTTCCCCTCTTATCTTCCTCTATCCGTATTGGTAATAAAATTACCGTCTTTCTCGCTTTTTAAATTATCCTTCTTTCTCAAGGTGAATGATATTCATCTTTTATTATCTAATTGTATGTAGGTGGAGACTAGGAAGGTTTAGAAATCGATTAAAGACGCGAAAAGGTAACGGTGAAGGGTTACTCGATATCATTTACGTGTTTTATATGTTTTTCTAGCTAGTAATCGTATTAGATTTGGTAGTAATGCTTAGGACCTTTGTGTTGTTGTTGATGGATGT
>JAIUZE010006536.1:0-12813 GCA_022085475.1 Heliosperma pusillum | reverse complement strand
GTGATAGGCTGTTTTGGCTGGGGGCTGTTTTTGTTGTGTTGGGTTTGTTGGGCTGTTGGCTGAGCTTTGTTGTGGCCTAGTCTTGGGAAGTGGATGGCTAGGCTTTGTTCTGGTTGTGGTGGTGTTGTCTTAGCCGGCTTGAAGTGGTTGTGGCTTGGACTGAATAGAACATTGTCATAGCTGGTCATGGTGTTGTCTGAATGTATGTTGTTGTTTTGATGTTGAGTCTTGTCTTGAGTTTGTGTCTTGTCTTGAGCTCGTGTCATGGCTAGTGTCTTGGCTTGGTCACATACTCCCGTTGACCAAAAAAGATGAATATAATTCACCTTTGAGAAAGACGGATAAATTGAAAAGCGAGAAAGACGGTAATTTTATTACCAATACAGATAGAGAACGATGAGAGGGAAAGAATAAGACGAACTTTAGTGAATTTGAGCGAGCAACGAAGGAGTAGAATCGATATTAAATTGAGCAAATATGGAGGTTAGGGTTTTTGGTGTTTACTTGGTGTGGAAGAAGAAAATTGAATGTGAGGGAGTTAGGGTTATGAGGGAGTATATGAAGGAGTAAGTGGAAAACATGAGAAAAAGCCCAAAAACGTCGTCGTAAGACGTAACTTACTCGAAATCTCGCGTAAAGTCCAAATACGAACTCGGAAATTCTAAATTAGACACGGAAAATTTAATTCTAAACTAAAACTAAATTTCGCTGAAAAGTATCCGTATAATATTTTTACTATAAAAATAGGGTACATTTGCGGGTGTTACAATGAAGGCCATCATAGATGAAGCGATGATGAAGAGTCCCCCTCCTTCCTTCTCGCCTAGGCCAAATTTCTATGGAAAAAGGTCGTTTACTCCTTCGTCATCCAATGCTTATGCCAACAAGTGAAGATCGAACACAAGAGGCTCGGTGGATTGCTACAACCGTTGGATATTCCACTATGGAAGTGGGAATCTATTTCTATGGATTTTGTCATGGCTTTGCCAAGAACCGTTGGAAGTAAAGATGCCGTTTGGGTTATTGTTGATCGTTTGACCAAGAGTGCCAGATTCATTCTGATTAAAGAGACTTGGAGTTTAGATCAACTAGCGAAAGCCTGTGTTGATGAGATTGTTAGATATCATGGTGTTCCCAAGGAGATCATATCCGACCGAGATCCGAGGTGTTGTCCGAGATTTTGGAAGGCCTTAGAAGAAGCCATGGGTAGTAAGTTGTTGATGAGTACCGCATTTCATGCCGCTACCGATGGTTAGACCGAGAGCACTATTGAGACTTTAGAAGACTTGCTTAGGGCTTGTGCACTCGATTTTCAACCTAATTGGGAAAAGAGTCTACCGTTGGTGGAGTTTTCTTACAACAATAGTTATCATGCCTCGATCAAGATGGCTCCTTACGAAGCTCTCTATGGAAGAAAATGCCGAAGTTCTATTTGTTGGGATCAATTGAGTGATGTTCGTGACTTAGGTCCCGATGTTCTTGTTGAAACCATTGATCATGTGAAGGTCATTCGTGATAGAATGAAAGCCGCTCAAGACCGACAAAAATCTTATGCCGATGTTCGGAGAAGACCGTTGGAATTTGATGTTTGAGATAAAGTGTTCTTGAAAGTATCTCCGATGAAGGGTGTTAAAAGGTTTGGTTTAAAAGGTTAAATTGAGCCCGAAATACATTGGACCCTTTGATATTGTGAAAAGAATTGGTGCCGTAGCTTACAAGTTGGACTTGCCCCCGAGTTTGAACAAAGTTCATGATGTCTTCCATGTTTCTCAATTGAGGAAGTATATTAGTGACCCAAGCCATGTTTTTAAAGCTGAAATTTCCGAGCTAGAACCAAATTTGTCCTTTGAAGAGAAGCCGATCCGCATTCTAGATCGCAAGGATAAGAAGTTGAGAAGTAAAGTGGTGCCTTTAGTGAAAATTTTGTGGAGATGTGCTAATGTTGAAGAAGAGACGTGGGAACCGGAAGCTGCTATGCGTATTAAATATCCAAGCCTATTCGATTTAGGTATCTTTCGTTCGCTTAAGTTTCGAGGGCGAAACTTTTTAAAAGGTAGAGTGATTGTAACACCTGCAAATGTACTCTATTTTTATATTAAAAATATTATGCGGATACTTTTCAGCGTAATTTTAGTTTTAGTCTAGAAATTAAATTTCCGAGTCTAATTTAGCAAATCCGAGTTCGTATTCGGACTTTACTCGAAATTCCGTGTGAGGTACGCCTTAAGGCGCTTTTGGGCTTTTTCTATGTTTTTCTACTCACTCACCTTATATCTCCCTTAAACCCTAACTCCCTCACTCACTTTTCCACTTACTCCTTCTTCCTCAACAAGTAACCAAAACCTAAACCCCATTGTTGATCAAGCTAAAAATCACCGCTACTCCTTCGTTCCTTGCTCAAATCCGCTAAATTTCGTCATAATATTCCCCTCATATCGTCCTCTATCTTAATTTGTAATAAAGTTACCGTCTTTCTCACTTTTCAATTTATCTGTCTTTCTCAAAGGTGAATTATATTCATCTTTTGTTGTATAATTGTAGGTGGAGACCTTCAAGATCTCGACAAAAACTACTACCTAGTAGAGGAGGACCTAGACAAGGATTGAAGACGCAAAAAGGTAACGGTGAAGGGTTACTCGATATCAATACGTGATTTAATGTGTTTTTGATGTTAGTAAACGTATTTAGAATAGGATGATTGTTCATAGAATTTATGTTGTTGATGATAGTGGTTGTTTGTGGATAGTTGTTATTGGCCATGGGTAGATTAATTGTTGATGTTTATTGGTGAAGTAAAGATGATTTCGTGTATATGTTGTCCCAGCCGGCTGACCGGCCGCTGGTCAGCTGACCGGCTGGGAGTTGGCTGACTTGAAATTGGCATTTTCGAAGTATATTGGTGTTATGTAAGTGATAAGTGAATATTTGTATGATTTTAATCCCCAATTTAGCTCGGTTTTGTATGTCATTTGTGCTTTGTTAAGCCATTTTGTGAGCTAATATCGTCTTCTAGGCGAATTCCATGTTTTAACCTGTTTTGTAGGCAAAGTGACGTTTCTACGCCCTTTTTCTATATTTCCGAGCATTTGCCTAGAACCCGACGATTTGAGAAGCGAGCTTGACCAAGTCAAAGGCACTCCAAGAAGGTTCACTAATCAAAAAGGAAGAAGAAGAAAAGACGATCTCGCGGTTTCAAAAGATCGATCAAATAAGCGAAGCAATCGACCTTCTACCTCAAATCCTATCATCAAACCCGACTCAAAAGGTCAATGGGGATAATGAAAGTCAAGTCAAATGCCAAGGGAGACGAAACAAAAGTCAAAACTCGAAGAAGACCACAAACCCGATCGGGTACATGGCAAATCCGATCGGATTTGTGTGGTTCTATGTACCAATGCTTCGACTTCTCAATTTTTGTCCTATATGTTAAATGCATGGATTGTTTTGCACGACACGTAGCCTATATAAAGGAGTAGGCAGCCACTTCTCTATTCACTTCTCTCTTTACATAACCCTATATTAGTCTTAGAAACCCTAGTCTCCATTTTCCCTTAAAAATCGTCTTTTACATTTCTCCTTTTATGTTTAGATCTCCATCTTCTCTTATGCCTATTTTTCTAGTTTAGAAATAATAAAAACTTCTGGTTCTTAGTTCTTTTATATTATTCAAGTATTGTAATACATGGATCGTCAAAGATATGCAAGGAAATTTCTATTTGGATATTTATATTTCATCATTATCGCTATTTGATCGTCATGTAGGTATTTCTGTTTTATCTTTTGTTTAAGTTCTTTATGTTTTTTATTTGATCATTGTTTTCTTTACATGTTGTCTTAGATTCAATTTAAATACCGTTGTAATCATTTTATTTCATTAGATCGTTGATTTAGAATTGTTATTATCATCTTATAATATCAAAAATCAATAAACATGTCTAGCCTAGTTTTAATTGTTAAAATCAATCTAGATCTAAATACTATTATGAGTGAGTAGTCACCTTTCTAGGGTGTAGGGTAGCCATGTTAGGTTAATTAAAAGATGAAAATTGGATAAAGAAATTGTGCCTTTAAAACGTTGTGTCTATGCATGTTTGGATTGTAACGATAGTTAACGATTTCTGGCCAAAATCATTGACTAAATGGAATTCTTTTCCAAGGTAGAAATACGTGAATTGAATAGACAAAGCATGACATGGTAGATTAGACCTAGTAAATTGCCTAAAAGCCTGTTAGACCATCTGATCTATGATTGTAATGAACACATCATTCTTACGAACTCACAATGAATTATTTGCATGTTCTAAATCCAATTTCATCAATATGTTAATCTACATGTGTGAACCTGCTTTATTGTTAATTCATCACCTGCTTTATTGTTAATTCTTACGAACCCTAGATTCTTTTTATCATTGTTAATTCATCACCTGCTTTATTGTTTTCGTTTTGATTTGCTTTTATTTTGTTTTCATTTATGCTTTTTATTAGTTTAGAAATCAAAACCTCAAAACCCAGATACCCGTTCGATAAGACCCAATTGCAAGACATTTCACATTCTATAGGAAACACCATCTCCCTGAGGATCGACGCCTACTTCCCTAATTACATTAATTTGTTGTTAGCCTAGTCTGGGTAATTATCTTTGACCAGGGCTTGCGACAGGCCCGATCAAATTTTGGCGTCGTTGCCGGGGAGCACGGCCTAGTTTGCCTCTTTTTGTGATTTTTCTTGCAATTAGTTTTGTCTAGTCTTTAGGAATCCAAATTCCTTTAGATCTCTCTTGATTTCTCGTCTTAGTTTTTCCATCTTATGCCCAGATCTTCTAGACTAGGGACCCCTATCTCATTAGATCCCGACCTAGAAAGAACTCTGCGTAGGAGACAAGAACTATTTAACGAAATCTCAAAAGCTTCAGATACTTCAAGTTTAGACCGTATTAGTGGAAATTACTCGGATATCCTATCTAACCTTGAAGGAGAAGAAGATCCATTCTCATCTCCATTAACAAAAACCACCCAATCTTCAATTAGCATTCCATCTTCACCTTCACATTAGAAAATGGTTCGACTTTCAGACCATTCCAAACCCACCGCAGAAACACTTCCAAGGGGTATTGCTACACCCCAAATCACAACCAGAAACTTCGAAATAAAACCTGCCTTCATTAACCTTATAGAAAGAAGCCAATTTAGTGGCAATGCCACAGAAGATCCCAACCTTCACATCCAAAACTTCTGTGACTATTGCTCCACTATTAGACAAACTGGAGTCACCCAAGGGCAGATTAGAGAGATGCTCTTCTCATTCTCTTTGAGGGGTAAGGCAAAGTTGTGGATACATAGCCTTGATAAGGTTACATTAGGGATCACCGATTGGTATAGTTTAGCTCTTGCCTTCTACCAAAAGTACTTTCCTCCAGAAAAGACCGCTTTGTTGAGAAGTCAAATCACTGGTTTCCGACAAGGGGGTGATGAGAGCCTATATGAAGCTTGGGAGAGGTACAAGGACTTGCAAAGGGAGTGTCCTCATCATGGGTAGATCCATGGCTCCTTGCCATCACATTCTATAATGGGTGTTATATAGAGTCCCGTCGTATCCTGGATTCCGCTAACAATGGAAGATTTGATGAAATTAATGTTGAAATTGCTCACACTACCATTGAATCCATGGCAATTCACGATTCTCAATATGGAAATTCCCGCTCCATACCATTGAAATCTAAGCAAGAGGACCCCACTTTGGCACTTTTACAAGCTCAAGTAGCCCTTCTCACACAAAAGCTATAACAATTTCAATCCTCTACATTTCAACAAAGTGACAATGGTGTAAGTAAACTTGAAGCCATGATGCTGCAATTGGCTCAAAGACAAGACACCATAATAGCTCAATTCCAAGAGAGCGATCAAGCTAAGGATGCCGCCATCAAATTGTTGGAAGCTAAAATTTCCCAATATGCCTCTTCTAATACCCACCAAAAGCAAGGGCAGCTGCCTTCACAATGTTTCCAACCTCACGAAACTGTAAATGCCATTTCCTCGAGAAGTGGTAAGCATTATGATGGGCCTTCCACTGCTATGGATGAGGAGGTGGTAGCAAAAGGATCTAAGCTTGGAGGAGGTGTCAAGAAGAAGGCTAATGATGAGCCCATGGTTGTTGATGTTGAAGATGAGGTGCCCATGTCAAAGAGGAAAGAGCCCGAGATTCCTATTGAGATCAAAGTCCCATTTCCCCAAAGATTAGCCAAGCACAAGGAGGAGGCAAAGTATGGTAAGTTCCTTGACGTCGTCAAGAATTTAAAGGTAACAGTCCCTTTCATTGAATTGCTTTCCCAAGTTCCTTCTTATTCCAAGTTTATGAAGGAAGTCCTCAAAAAGAAGAGATCCTTCAATGAGATTAAGACCGTAGCTTTCACTGAAGAGTGTAGTGCACTCTTGCAAAATAAGTCTCCACCAAAACTTAAGGATCCTGGTAGTTACTCCATCCCTTGCACTATAGGCACGTATACCATTGATAAGGCCCTTTGCGACCTAGGTGCTAGTGTAAGTGTCATGCCTTTTTCTATGTTTGAAAAACTTAACATGGGTGCTTTGAAATGCACTAATATTACTTTGCAAATGGCGGACCGTTCTCTAAAACAACCTATGGGTGTTTTAGAAGATGTGCCCGTCAAAGTTGGTAAGTTTTTCATCCCCGTTGACTTTCTAGTACTTGACATGGCCGAGGACTCTAAAATCCCAATCATTTTTGGAAGACCCTTTTTGCACACCGCTGGTGCAGTTTTTGATGTCAAGAATGGGAAGTTGACATTAGAGATAGAAGATGACAAGGTGACATTTAGTAAACATTCCACCGTTAGGAGTCCCGTGTTAGAAGAGCCTTGTTATGTGCTTGATGTTGATGACTCTTCTGTTGTTTCTTCTATGCCTCGATCCTTACTGATGGATCCGTTGGAGGCACTTGTTAGTGTTGATTCTCTTGCAGGTGAGCATACTAAAAGCACTACTGCTAAAAGTGCTAGAAAGGGGCTATTCCCGGAAAAGCTTGGCAGGGATGGAGAATGTAAGGAACGCTATGATGATGAGCTCGGATGATAGTGAGCTTAGAGATAAAGGATGATCAAAGAAAGAAATGGAGTCTAGCAAGACTTTTAAATTGCGCTTCTCGGGAGGCAACCCGTGTTTCCTTTCTTTTTGCATTTTATTTTTGCTTTCCCTTTTTCGTTGTTTTGTTAGATATACTTTGCAGATGAAAGAGTTTTTGAAGAATCTATGAAGATCTTCCTTGTCAAGTCCAAAAGACTAGCTTGGGGGAGTCCGCGCTGACTAGTAAGCTTCACTCTCCTTTCATCTTTTTCCCTTTTTACCCTTCTTCCCATTGAGCATCTCGTTGCATATTTATTTTGTCTTTGTGCTCACATTGAGGACAATGTGATGTTTAGCTTGGGGGAGGGATTGCATTTTCCCATTTTGCATTTTAGTTGATCATCTTTTCAAATTTTTGAATAAGAGAAAAATTTAAAATTTTGAACATAATTGAATGCTTTTTATGCTTTTGCTTGCTTGTTTACTATGCTTTCATGTTACATTTCCCAAACTTAGAGCTTTCAAAAGATAATGATTCAATATTTATTGAATTTTACATACATGGGGAAGTCTTGTACACAGTAGGCATGGAATGAATCTATAGATGAGTACGCTTGATCTTGACATTTGGCAAGTTACATATATTGTAAGGTAGAACCTCCTTAGACTGGTACATCAATACTCAGTCTCATTAAGGTGTGTGTAGTTCTCCTTGTGATGTGTGTCATGTCAAAACGCCTAAGTATGGTTCTCATTTCATTCCTATAAGCATTCCATGCATGATTCACTAAGATTTGAAGCCTTTTTCACTTTGAATTACCCCTCAAAATTAGCCCCTTCATACAAATGTTTCACAAGATAATAGCTACATATAAAAATTGCCTACCTTGTTGAGTTAGCAGCTAGACTATGGTGTATGGGTGCTCTTTTGTGAAGATTTGTTCTTTTATGTCAAAGTGAATTTGGGAGAACCAAAATGTTCAAGAAGTGATGTTATGTTCAGAAAAAAAAGAAAGAAAAAAATGAAATAGAAAAATGAAAAGAATTGAAAAAAAAAATCGAAAAAAAAAGAAAGAAAAAGAAATAAAAGAAGAAGTTGTGAGTATCTCCTTAAAATGTCAATTCAATGTTTAGAAGGAGTTCACTCTTGTGTTTCGTGTGTAATAAGCCAATTTGTTGCTTTTGGCTTCGTTATCCGTCTTCTGGGAAATTGATCGAAAGTTTGGATTGAGTATCCATTTATCATTGGTTAGTTGCTAGCTCGTTTAAAACTTCACAGTAACCATAACTGTTTGTCCACCTTTCACCCATTTTCCAAAGCCTTATTCCTATTCTTCCGGCTTCTTTTCTGTGTGCATTGTGATCTTTGACTTGTAATTTGAATTGTTTACCATATTAGACTGCGGACACATTTTCATGAGTCGTAGATAGGTGAGTGTCTCAAAAACATTTACATATAAAGAAATCACCTTTTAAATACAATGAGTGTTCGAGTGTGCCGTGAGAGTCCATTTGTCAAAAAGATCATGTAAGAGCCGAAAATTCTGTAGTGAAATTCTTTGTGCTGCGCCGTTATGTAAATCTCAGCCATGTTTATGTATCATTCTTGCCCACGTTGTTTTTGGGTTATGATTCATTATGTTTCCAAAGCTTTATGTTGAGATTTGTTTCCTGATGGTGTAGTAACCAATGCTCGCAACCCTTGTCCTGATTATACTTGTTATGCTTGCTTGAGGACAAGCAAGGGTTTAGCTTGGGGGAGTTTGATAAGTGAATATTTGTATGATTTTAATCCCCAATTTAGCTCGGTTTTGTATGTCATTTGTGCTTTGTTAAGCCATTTTGTGAGCTAATATCGTCTTCTAGGCGAATTCCATGTTTTAACCTGTTTTGTAGGGAAAGTGACGTTTCTACGCCCTTTTTCTATATTTCCAAGCATTTGCCTAGAACCCGACGATTTGTGAAGCAAGCTTGACCAAGTCAAAGGCACTCCAAGAAGGTTCACTAATCAAAAAGGAAGAAGAAGTAAAGACGATCTCGCGGTTGTCAAAAGATCGATCAAATAAGCGAAGCAATCGACCTTCTACCTCAAATCCTATCATCAAACCCGACTCAAAAGGTCAATGGGGATAATGAAAGTTAAGTCAAAAGCCAAGGGAGACGAAAAAAAAGTCAAAACTCGAAGGAGACCACAAACCCGATCGGGTACATGGCAAATCCGATCGGATTTGTGTGGTTCTATGTACCAATGCTTCGACTTCCCAATTTTTGTCCTATATGTGGAATGCATGGATTGTTTTGCACGACACCTAGCCTATATAAAGGAGTAGGCAGCCACTTCTCTACTCACTTCTCTCTTTACATAACCCTAGATTAGTCTTAGAAACCATAGCCTCCATTTTCCCTTAAAAATCGTCTTTTACATTTCTCCTTTTATGTTTAGATCTCCATCTTCTCTTATGCCTATTTTTCTAGTTTAGAAATAATAAAAACTTCTGGTTCTTAGTTCTTTTATATTATTCAAGTATTGTAATACATGGATCGTCAAAGATATGCAAGGCAATTTCTATTTGGATATTTATATTTCATCATTATCGCTATTTGATCGTCATGTAGGTATTTCTGTTTTATCTTTTGTTTAAGTTCTTTATGTTTTTTATTTGATCATTGTTTTCTTTACATGTTGTCTTAGATTCAATTTAAATACCGTTGTAATCATTTTATTTCATTAGATCGTTGATTTAGAATTGTTAGTATCATCTTATAATATCAAAAATCAATAAACATGTCTAGCCTAGTTTTAATTGTTAAAATCAATCTAGATCTAAATACTATTATGAGTGAGTAGTCACCTTTCTAGGGTGTAGGGTAGCCATGTTAGGTTAATTAAAAGATGAAAATTGGATAAAGAAATTGTGCCTTTAAAACGTTGTGTCTATGCATGTTTGGATTGTAACGATAGTTAACGATTTTTGGCCAAAATCATTGACTAAAATGGAATTCTTTTCCAAGGTAGAAATACGTGAATTGAATAGACAAAGCATGACATGGTAGATTAGACCTAGTAAAGTGCCTAAAAGCCTGCTAGACCATCTGATCTATGATTGTAATGAACACATCATTCTTACGAACTCACAATGAATTATTTGCATGTTCTAAATCCAATTTCATCAATATGTTAATCTAAATGTGTGAACCTACTTCCCTAGATTCTTTTTCATTGTTAATTAGAAACTGCTTATTTGTGACACCCTCAAATTTGCGGAAAGAAAAAAAATATTTTAAAAACATAAAAGATATGAATACAATACGAAGGTGTCATTACATAATAAAAAGGTTCGTTACAATACGGAAATAAAATTCTACAAAAGAAATATACAAGACGGGAGACATATCTCCCGTATAAATACGGAAATAAACTAGTGTATAATAATATACAAACTATGAACCGAATATAGGTCCCAGGTAAAACTTCACTCGCTAGCTCGTCCATGTACCCCAAATATGCAACACCACCTGTTCGACCGCATTAAATATAAACACGGAAGCCACAGTCAGTGGGGAGTAACTCCGAGTTCTCCCAGCCACGAAATGTCGAGTTTAATGAAACAGGAAAAACATAAAAGCAATGTATATATAAAATACAGAACCTTAACACATATGATATGCTTTTCATGTTATGAAACAGTTAACTAACATATAACCTATCATATGAACGCTATCATGTGAATCTGATAATAAAATATACTCGAGGTAGGGAAGCTGGTATGCTGGCTCAGCGGTTACCATGTAACATGGCCCTGATACACTCAAACCCTAATCAACACGTACTCATGTGAATCAGTTAACAATCGTTAATCCAAACTCTATCAATCCTAGCCGGCTTGCATCTCACCTTCTAGAACTCATAGAATCATACATACATGAAAGACCAATACTTCTACAAACAGGCATAAGTCCTTAGTACAGTCGATAGAAGACTTCTGTAACTCGAGGCTATACCACAAGGTAGGAAAAACATCCTAGTCCTAGACTGATCAGACCTAGCGACAACAGCTATTCCGCTCCCCGTCCCATGACATAACCGTCTATGAGAAACTCTACTAGGCGACCCCCTAAGCAGAGATGGCTAGTACTTAAGCTGGCTCCAACCCCAAAACGGATTAGGTAACCATGCCCCGACTTGGATATAAACCCACCAATCCGGGACACAAAAGCTATTAACCATGAACTATATACTCGTTAAAGACACTACGGACCTATCAATGTCATGGTCCAAGATACTCATTTAGAATTACAATGGCCGAACCAAACTAATATCTTAACTCAGAGGTTACCTTTAAAACATGGCCAAGATACGACTTAACATGCCCTATAATCATAATTCTATCTGGGTACACTTAGTCAACACGACACCAACCATATAATCAAACAGTCACGGAAACAATTTCCTAACATGTGACTAATTGCATATAAATCATAATCAAATAACATATCGCCTCATATCTACTAGGGCTAATTCATTAATTAAATACAACCTTACTTGAAGACAAATCCCCGACCCGAGTCCCGCGACGGGTCATCAGTCAAATCGGGGCTGACTAGATCTTAGTTGGACCAAACCCGTTGGATCAAACCGGCTAGAAGCAGAGTCTTTATCACATAGACATAAAATCAACATATTCATTACATGTTATTTTATTACTACTTCTAACATGTGAATTATCATATTATACCCAAAAACCCGCTTGACTTAATGATTTCAACGTAAACTATCTCGTATTATAATTTCTAACATGTGAGAAATAATAATTTTTATGAAAACCTTTTTAATTAAATATTTTATTTATTAATACTTCCCACTTGCTAAATATTACATAACACGATAAATGACGATAACTCAAAACCGACACGAGTCCCAGGTGGAGAACCTCACGGGCTGAATGTCCGGACCCACATGGGCCTGTGTTGGGCCTCACGACATAATGGGGCTGTTTGGCTTTGATTCGATTTTTCTAAAAACCGTTTTCTAATATTTCCCGCATGCTTTCACATATTTAAAACCCGTCAAAACAACAACCAATCAATCAAACATCGACACAACCCAAAGACCAAAACCCGGACCCACCTTGACCAACCCAGACCGGGTCTGAAACGGCCTGGACCGGTCTGGTTTGGACCCGGTTCAGCCCCTTCCCCACGGTTCACCAACAAACAACACCAAAATCAATTCCAACTTGTTTTAATCATCAAACAACCATTTCAACATCCATCCTTACAAAAATCATTATTATTAAAAATCATCAAAATTTGTCAAGAACACTAAAACAACATAAAAATCATAACTTAGTAAAAATCATCAAAATTCTTCAAGAACACTAAACTTGTTAAAATTTCATAAACCACATAAAAAATCATAACTTAGTAAAATCATTAAAATTCTTCAAGAACACTAAATCATCATAAAAATTTCCTACAGCTTAAAAATCATCAAGAACACTTAAATCATCATAAAAATTTCCTACAACTTAAAAATCATCAATAATCATAAAACATCATAAAATTCATACAACATAAAATCATCAAGAATCATCAAACATCACAAAAATTCCATACAACATAAAAATCATAAACAACATAATAATTACTACTTAACATATTACTCACTAAAAATCCATAAATCATAAAACATGAACCAAAAATAAAGATGAACCAAAATCCAAATAAATCAAAT
>JAIUZE010006535.1:27120-73820 GCA_022085475.1 Heliosperma pusillum | reverse complement strand
GTTGGAGGTTGGTTGGGACCCTTTGGCTACAATGGTGCAATCCTGGCTAGCTGAGTTCTTGGCTTCGTGATGATGGAGTTCTACTCCTGTTGCAAACTCTCCTTCTTGAAAAGGATTTGCCCTCAAATCCTCACTGTTCTCTTCATCAGACTCTCCATAGTATGGTCTCTGATCACCCACATTGAATGTTCCATGTACCCCATACTCTCCTGGGAGGTCAATCTTGTATGCATTGGAACCCAATTTCTCTATGACCTCAAAGGGACCCTCTGCTCTTGGACTTAGCTTGTTCTTTCTCTTGTCAGGAAACCTCTCCTTCCTTAGGTGTAACCACACTAGATCTCCTGCCTTGAACTCTTTGGACTTCTTTGGACCCTTTTGCCCTGGCCTTATACATCTCATTAGTCCTCTCAATTTGCTGTTTTACTTTGGCATGTATCTGCATCATCTGTTCTACCCTTTTCTTTGCATCATAGGGCACTACCTTCTTGGCCATTGGTACAAGGTCTGTTGGCATCAAGGGGTTAGTGCCATAAACAATTTCAAATGGACTTTTACCTGTGCTAGTGGAGGGGGCTCTGTTGAAAGCAAACTCTGCCTGTGCTAGCTTCAAATCCCAATCCTTTAAAGACCTTGCAATGATACACCTGAGGATCCTGCCTAGAGTCTTGTTTGTTACCTCTGTTTGTCCATCAGTTTATGGATGATGAGAGGTGCTGAACAGGAGCCTTGTCTTTAGCAGCTTCCAAAGTGTCCTCCAGAAGTGACTCATGAACTTAGTATCTCTGTCAGATACTATGGTTCTTGGTACTCCATGGAGCTTCACAATCTCCTTGAAATACAAGTCTGCAACTCCCATGGCATCTTCAGTCTTCTTGCAGGCAACAAAGTGTGCCATTTTACTAAATCTGTCCACAACCACCATGACTGAGTCCTTGCCCCTCTGAGTTCTAGGAAGAGCCACTATAAAGTCCATACTAACATCCTCCCAAGGCTTGTATGGGACTGGTAATGGGGTGTATGCTCCAGCCTGAAAGAATGACTTGGATTTCTGGCAAGAACTGCACCTTCTTATCACATCCTGAACATCTCCCAACATTTTAGGCCAATAGAATTGTTCCTGCAGCATGTCATAGGTCTTTTGGATGCCAAAATGACCAGCTAGACCATTGGAATGAACCTCCTTCACTAGCAACCCTCTATAAGGACCCCTTGGCACACAGAGCTTGTTCCTTAGGAACAAGAATCCTCCTTGTTCCCAATATCTACTCCCACTTTTAATTAGTTGTGCCCTCCTGTCTTGCCATCCAGTCTTCTTTGAAATCAGGATCCTCCCTATAAAGCTCCTTCATGTGCTCAAATCCAAGCACTCTTTGCTCCATGTATGTCAGCATCATGGTTCTCCTTGACAAAGCATCTGCCACTACATTGTTTTTCCCCTCAATGTACTTGCTGGAGAATGAGAAGGACTGCAAATACTCAACCCACTTAGCATGCCTAGCATTCAATTTATGTTGCCCATTGATGTACTTGAGTGCCTGGTGATCAGAGTGTAATACAAAGGGTTTGGGTTTCAGGTAGTGACCCCAATGGTTCAAAGTTCTGACTATTGCATAGAACTCTTTGTCATAGGTTGAGTAGTTGAGTTTAGCACCACTCAGCTTCTCACTAAAGTAGGCCACAGGTTTCTGCTCTTGCATTAGGACAGCACCAATAACTATGCCACTAGCATCACATTCTACTTCAAATAGTTTGTTAAAATCAGGGAGAACAAGTATGGGAGACTCACACAAGAGGTCTTTGATGATAGTGAAAGACCTCTCAGCCTTGTCATTCCACTTAAACTCTCCTTTCTTCATGCACTCAGTCAAGGGGGCCATGATGGAACTGAATCCCTTGATGAATCTTCTGTAGAAGGAGGCCAGTCCATGAAAGCTCCTTACTTCAGTTATAGTTTTAGGGACCTGCCACTCCCTTATGGCCTTTACCTTGTCTTGATCAACAGCAACTCCTTCTTTGGAAATAGTGAACTCCAAGAACTGAAATTCTCCCTGCACGAATGTACACTTTTCCATCTTGCCAAACAACTTGTGCTTTCTCAGTATATCAAATAACAATCTCAGGTGTTGGAGGTGTTCTTCTGTTGAGGGGCTGTAGACCAATATGTCATCAAAGTATACAACAATGAACTTCCCCAGATAGGGCCTCAGAACCTCAGTCATCAACCTCATAAAGGTGCTTGGAGCATTAGATAAACCAAAGGGCATGACCAACCATTCATACAACCCATGTTTGGTCTTGAAGGCTGTCTTCCACTCATCCCAGCCCTGATCCTTACCTGGTGATATCCCTGCCTTACATCAATCTTGGAGAAGACCTGAGCTCCACTCAGCTCATCCAGGATATCATTCAACCTGGGTATAGGGAACTTGTATTTGATGGTAATGTTGTTGATGGCCCTACTGTCTATGCACATTCTCCAGGACCCATCCTTCTTTGGCACTAGCAAGGCAAGAATTGCACATGGACTGAGGGACTCCCTCACAAAACCCTTGCTGAGTAAGTCACCAACCTGAGCTTGTAGTGCTTGAGTGGCCTTTGGATCACTTCTGTAAGCAGGTTTATTGGGTAGCATTGCTCCAGGAATGAGATCAATATGATGCTCTATTCCTCTAAGAGGGGGTAGTCCACTAGGCAAGTCAGCAGGGAACACATCTCCATAATCCTCCAGTACTTGTTGAACCTCAGCTGGAATGTCTCCTTGGGGAAGTAGGACCTCTTTGGTTAGCAGGATGAACACAGTTTCATCACCCATAAGCTCTTGAACCATCTCAGCTTCACTCAGCAGTAAGACTTCCTTGGAAATGTCATTGACGGGGGCAATGTTCCCTTTAACATTGGGGGGTAAAGGGGCTAGTATGATCTTCTTGTTACCAAACTTGAAAACATAGGTGTTGTCCCTCCCATGGTGTACAGAGTCTCTATCAAACTCCCAGGGCCTGCCCAACAGAAGGTGACAAGCATCCATAAACAGAACATCACACAAGACCTCATCAGTTTATCCCTTGCCAATAGAGAATGGCACAACACACTGCTTGTCAACTCTTATTTCCACTCCCTTGTTCAGCCATCTTAGTTTATAGGGGTGGGGGTGTCCTTGTGTGGTTAGGGACAGTTTCTCTACTAAGGTTGTGGATGCCACATTGGTACAGCTTCCCCCATCAATTATCATGTTACAAACCCTTCCCCTTATAGTGCATCTGGTCCTGAATATTTGCTGTCTCTGATCATCCTCTAATGGTTGAGGTTGGGTGTGCATAACCCTCCAGGTTACTAGACTCAAGCCTGCATCTGGTTCTATCATTTCCTCTCTAGGCTCTTCCTCATGCTCCTCCAACCTCTCCTCACATACAAGGATCTCATCTTCACCCCATTCTACAACATCCATACTGCTCAAAGCCCTTTTAGAGGGGCATTCTTTAGCAAAATGCCCAAAGCCCTGACATTTAAAGCACTTCTTAAGGGATATTGTCTTTCTCAAGTCTGTCTCAGGGGCCTTGCCTTTGTCTGACACTGAGGGTTTGGCTGGGACTAAGGGTTCTCCTATTCTTACTCCAGTGAAGGGTTTGAAAGAAGGTCTAGTCTGTGGCCTAGAAGGGGCTGATTTTCCTTTCCCTAGCTTCTCAATCCTCAAGTATAGGCTCACTGCCTCCTCAAAAGAGTAAAGGTGCTGCAACCTTACTCTACTAGCTATCTTCTCATCAAGACCTTCTAAAAACCTAGCTATCTTCTGCTCAGGCTTTTCAGTAATCTCACATTGTAGTGTGAGTTGCTCAAAGTCCCTCAAATAGGACTCAACAGGTCTACCCTCTTGTTTCAGGTGGGTTAGTCTGATAAACATGTCGTGAGTGTAATCTTTTGATACAAACTTAATCCTCATTTTCTTTTTAAGTTTATCCCAAGATTTAATAGGATCCTTACCCTCCCTAATCCTTTGAGCTTTCATATTTTCATACCACAAGGATGCATATCCTTTTAATTTTATGATGGCTACTTTAAAGGCTCTTATATCAGTGTAACCCTTAAACTCAAAGACTCTTTCTACTGACCTTAACCAGTCTAGGAAGTCATCAGGGTTCATGCTACCTAGAAAGTCAGGGATTTCTACCTTTAAGTCTTTGTCATGGTGCCTAGGAAGGCCCTGCTCTGAGTTCTCAGAATCTGAGGCCTCCTCTTGCTCCATATGTTGTCTCCTTCTTGCTGCAACAGGTGGCACAGGTGCTCCTCTACCTCGTCCTCTGCCTCCCCTTCCACCATTGTTGAGCTGACCATCTAGGAACTCATTTAAGGATGCTGTAACCTCCATGATAGTTCTAGCAAGGCCATGAACTGTGGTCTCAAGCCCTGCTAATCTCTCTTCACTCATGGGTAGTTTTTGTGTTTTTAATGTAGGTAGGTAGATGAACTCACAAACCAAAGCTCTGATAACCAATTGAACTGAAACCTCTCAGGAAATGAGTGATATCAATGTCAAGCAGACTAAGGCTAGCACTCTTCTCACACACAAGACTAACTTACTCAGGATAGACTCCAACAACCTGCACTAGGCCAGGCAACTCAGATAGCACTTTGCATCCTAGCACACAAGCATAGATGACAAAGGTTGTGTTAGGACTCAAGACACACAAGTAATGAATTCTAAACACTGCAATCTTAGCTCACACGCAAGTTTCACTAAGAAATGCTACAACACTTAGCTTTTGCTGAAGAATTGTTTTGAACAATGTTCAGAATTATATTAATCAAGTCTGTCTCTTTAGGTTACAACTTAGGCCTTATATAGGCAATTACAACAGATCCTGACCCTTGAAAACAAGGACATCTAAGAGCTTTAAAAGCCTTACATCTTACTGAAAACAAACTACAAAGTCAGCTATTGAAGACAATAAAAACAGACTGCAAACACACAGAAAAAGAAGACTGAAAAGTAGGTTTGTCCCTTTCCAGAAATGGCAATTCTGCTAACTGTCTTGGGAAGTCTTTACTTGGCTTGTTCTTGCTGTGTTTGGGACTGACAAAGGCTTCATATACGACCTTCCTAACATACTAACTACACCCGAGGTTGATCATACACAAAAATAAGGAGCTTGGACAGAAATATTGGCCTTGGTGCCAGCTGACTCCTCCATATGACCTTCACTCTTCTAGGCTATTTTAGATGGACTTCTAAACTTTATTTGGAAAACTTGTCCTGGACTTTTCTCTTGCTAAGGACTTCAACTTTAAGGGAAAAGAAGATGGAGCCCTTGGTTGGACTTGTAATGCATGATATTTGGTTGATACTCTGGCTGGTCTTGGCTATTTGTCAGGAAACTGGACCCTGCTCTTGTGACCCTGCTTGTGGTTGTGCTTGCTTGATTTCCTGCTGCTTCTTGACTGTCCTGGGGGTGCTTCGGGAGTGTTATACCTGGTGCCTAGAATGTGGGGTTCTTGCTTATCTGGTTGGAGGTTGGTTGGGACCTTTTGGCTACAATGGTGCAATCCTGGCTAGCTGAGTTCTTGGCTTGGTAATGATGGAGTTCTACTCCTGTTGCATGTGTCCTCCAACCCCACATGTCTCACATACCACTACGTGGTTAGTGACGTTAACATGTTTCTTGGATTGGGAAGAGCTTCCTACTTGTTGCTGCAGAAGGGCTAATTGGGCTTCTAGGAGTGCTACTTTGCTTGAATCTTCCTGCTTAGTTTTGAGCGGCATAGCACGTGAGTTGCTATACTGAGAGTCGTGAATTACCATTGACTCGATCGTTGCACTAGCTATTTCTACATCGATCTGATCGAAACGACCATTGTTAGCGGAGTCGAGGATACGACGCGATTCGCCACAACAACCGTTGTAGAACGTGATAGCTAAGAACCATGAATCAAGGCCATGATGAGGGCATTCTCTTTGTAATTCTTTGTACCTTTCCCTTGCCTCATAAAGGCTTTCATCGCCTCTCTGACGAAATCCAGTGATTTGACTCTGTAAAAGTGCGGTTCGTTCTGGTGGGAAGTACTTTTGTTAGAAAGCAAGAGCTAGACTATCCCAGTCGGCTATTCCTAAGGCAACTTGGTCAAGGCTATTAATCCAAAGTTTAGCCTTTCCTGTTAAAGAGAAGGGAAAGAGCATTTCCCTAATCTGCTCTTGGGATACTCCAGTTTGTCTAATTGTGGAGCAATAGTCACAGAAGTTTTGAGTATGAAGGTTGAGATCTTCTGTGGCATTGCCACCAAATTGACTTCTTTCTATTAAATTGATGAAGGCGGGTTTGATGTCAAAGTTTCGAGCTGTGATTTGGGGTGTAGCAATACCCTTTGGAAGTGTATCTGCAGTTGGTTTGGAATGGTCTGAAAGTCGAACCATTTTCTTTTGCGAAGATGAAGATGGAGTGTTGTTTGAAGATTGATTGGTTTTTGAGAATGGAGATAAGAATGGATCTTTTTCTCCTTCAAGATTAGATAAAATATCCGAGTAATTCTCACGAATACGGTCTAAACTTGAAGTATCAGAAGCTTTTGAGATTTCGTTGAATAGCTTTAGTCTCCTACGCAGAGTCCTTTCTAGATCGGGGTGTAAAGAGATAGGGGTCCCTTGTCTAGAAGATCTGGGCATAAGATTGAAAAGCTAAGATGAAAAATCAAGAGAGGTCTGAAGGAATTTGGTTTCCTAAAGACTAGATAAAACTAATTGCGATAAAAACCACACGAAAAAGGAAAACAAAACCGTGTTCCCCGGCAACGGCGCCAAAATTTGATCGAGCCTGTCGCAAGCCCTGGTCAAAGATAATTACCCAGACTAGGCTAATAACAAATTAATGTAATTAGGGAAGTAGGGGTCGATCCTCAGGGAGATGGTGTTTTCTATAGAATGTAAAATGTCTTGCAATTGGGTCTTATCTAACGAGTATCTGGGTTTTGGGGTTTTGATTTCTAAACTAATAAAAAGCATAAATGAAAACAAAATAAAAGAAAATCAAAACGAAAACAATAAAGCAGGTGATGAATTAACAATGATAAAAGGATTTAGGGAAATAGTTTCACACATGTAGATTAACATATTGATGAAATTGGATTTAGAACATGCAAATAATTCATTGTGAGTTCGTAAGAATGATGTGTTATTACAATCATAGATCAGATGGTCTAGCAGGCTTTTAGGCAATTTACTAGGTCTAATCTACCATGTCATGCTTTGTCTATTCAATTCACGTATTTCTACTTTGGAAAAGAATTCCATTTTAGTCAATGATTTTTATCAGGAATCGTTTAACTATCGTTAAAGTCCAAAAATGCATAGACACAATGTTTTAAAGGCACAATTTCTTTTATCCAATTATCATCTTTTAATCAACCTACATGGCTACCCTACACCTTATAAAAACGACTATCCACTCATGGTGATGTTTAGATCTAAGATGATGTTAATAATAAAAACTAGGATAGACTTGTTTATTTGGTTTTGGTAATATTTTAAGACTCTTTAATTGGCGATAATAACGGCGCTAAATTGACAATCTAGGGAAATGAAATGATTACAACGATATAGAAATTGAATCTAAAATAACATGCAAAGAAAATAGCAATCAAATAAGAAACATAAAAACTTTAAACAAAAGATAAAATAGGAATACCTAGATGACGATCAACAACGACAATGATGAAATATAAACAACCATAATAGAAATTCCTTGCATAGAATAGTCGATCCACGGATTACAATACTTGAACCACATAAAGTAGATTACAAAGATGGAATTTTTATTGATCTAGGCTAAGGATTTGATGTAGAAAAAATAGAAATAAACTAAGAAACTATGGACAAAAAGGAAGAAGAAGAAAATGATCTAGACAAGAGAAGAGAGGCTAGCTTTCTCTCCTCCTAATCTAGGGTTTCTAATTGTGTAGAGAAGTGTGTAGAAGTGTAGGGAGGTGTGTTGAGAAGTGGTCGCTGAGGCATTCTTATATAGCAGTAGGTTTCGTGCGGAAGGGATCATGCATTCATCACATGGGACAAAAAGGAGGAAGTCGAAGCAAAAGCTCGGATCAGCAAACATACCCGATCGGGTACACTACTTACCCGATCGGGTATATAGTGATCTTGGTCCATTGACTTTCGTTTCATCCCCCCTTGCATATGACTTGACTTTCATTATCCCCCTTGACCTCTTGAGTCGGGTTTGTTGATAGGGTTTGATGTAAAATGATGATTTCTTCGCCTAACTGATCGATCTTCTGACAACTGCGAAATCGTCTTCGCTTCTTCTTTCTTATGAATCAGTGAACCTTTTTGAAATGCCTTTGACTTGGTCAAGCTTGCTTCTTCAAATCGTCGGGTTTTAGGCAAATGCTCGGGAATATAGAAAAAGGGCGTAGAAACGTCACTTTCCCTACAAAACAGGTTAGAACATAGGAATTCGCCTAGAAGACGATATTAGCTCATCAAATGGCTTAATAAAGCACAAATGACCTACAAAACCGAGCTAAATTGGGGATTAAAATCATACAAATATTCACTTATCAACGGGTAATACCGATTAAAATAATCTAGGCCATACTAGGTACAACTTGCATTAAAAATTAAATAAATGACATTCATTCATTCAACAATAACAACATAAATAAAATGCTGTAAAAAATCATACCAAAATCGCCCTTAATACTTATCATGCTCATTCTAGCTCGGTTTTATGGATTTTATCGATTTTTAACCATTAAAAATAACTAATCAACACTTAAATCTTATTTAAGCTCAAACTAATTATCTAAACTGATTTAGAACTCAAAATTAGTCCCCACTAACTTTTTTTGTATTTAATTAGTTCGAATTGATCGTATTTGCTAAATATAGAGGTTTAATCATAACATTTATGAAATAAACCCAAAATAAAATATAAAAGTCATAAAAATTTGAAACCAAAAATGTGACAACCCTCGCGAATGCGGAAATAAAACATAACAAGCATGTGATTTATACAGCGGAAAATATGGTGTTTTTAAAACTTTTTACATGCTAAGATAAAAATATGAGGAATGTCAAATAATTACAAACCAAAGTAGAATATACTACAAAGAGACAAAGTCTCTCAAAATGTTATCAAATATCAAAGTTATTAGCAAACTAGCTAAACAACGTCTAGAGGTGATTCATCCAGGCCAACGCCCGCTAGCTCACACCCGAAACCCAAAATACTACTAGCAAAATCCATCCAAGCAAGCAACCTGTTCATCCATGAAAAACATGAACGCCACAGTCAGTGGGGAGTAACTCCGGGTTCTCCCAGCCATATGACAATAAACATACTTAAACGGTAATACGAAAGTAGAAGCATGCATATATAGATATACATGTGAAATACGAGAAGAATAAATATGCAATTCAATATATAAAGATATCGGTACATGAAGTACAAAACCGTAACCATCATATTATAGAAAGAGTCGGGGATGACACTCTTAGGCAACCATACACTCACTAGGGCTTGCATCTCACCGTTAGCGGCATAAGTTTGATAAGATTGAGACTTGACAAACAAACCATGCCAAGTCATCCAACGATCACAAATAATCAATCATATAATCATCCATCCCAAACGTACATATACATTGACAACATCTCTCACAGTAAATGACACGCACTAGCACCGTGTACATGGCAAGTATGATTAAAATCGCATCCACGGGATGACATTTCCCTGAACGCATACACGACTCAAACATTTCGTATATGTAGACTAATTTCCTCCTAGTAGAACGACGATATAAATATCCGGTCCTAGTATAAACCTGGTCAGACTCTCGGAATAAACATTTTCCGATTCGATAAGCGATGACATTTCGCATCCAAGACTCGGTCAATCATAGACGCCGAGTACCCCAAATTCGGTCAACCTTCACGAAAGAGGCGGAAAAGAGCACAAGCATCATAACAAGCGGTACGCTACATGCAATGACACTACCTCACAAGTATACAACATTTGACGGCCGGGTCGATCAACGCAAAGCGTTCGCCACCCATTAACGTCGTCATATGCCCGCTAACACATGCAATTACGCAGTTAGGATACACTCCTCGTTCCGACATTCCAGCCTTACGAACGAAGAGGTAGCCGGGGGAATGAGAGGACAAAGCACATAACAATTAGTGCTCAAACCAATAACATGTGTAAAACCGACTCAAAGTGGGACATATCAAAAACCGTCACAAAACATGCGATACAAGCGAAGAGAATATCAGATATTCGAAACATTAATATTTAAAGTCATTACGTAAATTTATACGATAAACGAACCATCGGAAATATTATAAATGAAAAACATAAGTAAGAAATACAAATGAGTTGGCAGCGTGTGCCAGCTGGTCAAGGGGACCGGCTGCCGGCTACCCGGCTGGGACCAAAGTCACTTGAGAAAATAAAGTAATATGGGGTATGTCTCAGCCGGTCGGCTGACCGGCTGCCGGTCGGCCGGCTGAGACAAAAGTAATACCAAAACTTTTACGTAACACAAACAATATACAGCCACTCCCCAGCCGGTCGTCGGCTGGGGTCAATTATGCACGAAAATCACCAATTTCACTAAGGCTCATTTTACAACAACATCATCTAACATCACAAATCATCAATTCTCATTATCGATTATCAACTAACAATAACCATCATCAACAACACAATTCCTATGATTACTAATCCTATTCTAAATACGATTACTAATATAGAAAACACATTAAAACACGTAAATATATCGAGTAACCCTTCACCGTTACCTTTTCGCGTCTTCAATCCTTTTCTATCAAGTAGTAGTCTTTGTCGAGGTCTTGAAGGTCACCACCTACAATTACACAACAAAAGATGAATATAATTCACGTTTGAGTAAGACGGATAAATTGAAAAGCGAGAAAGACGGTAATTTTATTACCAATTAAGATAGAGGACGATGAGAGGGAAAGATTAAGACGAACTTTAGTGAATTTGAGCGAGTAATGAAGGTGTAGCGATGATCTTAAGATCGATCAAGAATGGAGTTAGGTTTTTGGGTGGTTACTTGGTGAGGAAGAAGCAGTAAGGTGAATGAGGGAGTTAGGGTTTGAGGGAGAGTATAAGGAGTAAGTGGAAAAATATGGGAAAAGTCCAAAAGCGTCTTAAGACGTAACTTACTTGGAATCTCGCGTAAAGTCTTGAAACGAATTCGAAAATTCTAAATTAGACACGGAAACTTTAATTCTAAACTAAAACTAAATTTCGCTGAAAAGTATCCGTATAATATTTTTACTATGAAAATAGGGTACATTTGCGGGTGTTACAATCACCACATCTTTTAAAAAGTTTCGCCCTCGAAACTTGAGCGAAAGAAAGATACCTTAATCGAATAGGCTTGGATATTTAATACGCATAGAAGCTTCCGTTTCCCACGTCTCTTCTTCGACATTAGCACATCTCCACAAGATTTTCACTAAAGGCACCACTTTACTTCTCAACTTCTTATCCTTGCGATCTAGAATGCGGATCAGCTTCTCTTCAAAGGACAAATTCGGTTCTAGCTCGGGCATTTCAGCTTGAAAGACATGGCTTGGATCACTAACGTACTTCCTCAATTGAGAAACATGAAAGACATCATGAACTTTCTTCAAATTCGGGGGCAAGTCCAACTTGTAAGCTACGACACCAATCCTTTTTACAACATCAAAGGGTCCAATGTATTTCGGGCTCAATTTACCCTTTACACCAAACATTTTAACACCCTTCATCGGAGATACTTTCAAGAACATTTTATCTCCAACTTCAAATTCTAACAGTCTTCTTCGGATATCGGTATAAGACTTTTGTCGGTCTTGAGCGGCTTTCATTCTATCACGAATGACTTTCACATGATCAATGGTTTCAAGAAGAACATCGGGACCTAAGTCACGAACATCACTCAATTGATTCCAACATATAGGACTTCGGCATTTCCTTCCATAGAGAGCTTCATAAGGAGCCATCTTGATCAATGCATGATAACTATCATTGTAAGAAAACTTCACCAACGGTAGACTCTTTTCCCAACTAGATTGGAAGTCGAGTGCACAAGCCCTAAGCAAGTCTTCTAAAGTCTGAATAGTCCTCTCGGTCTGACCATCGGTAGCGGCATGAAATGCGGTACTCATCAACAACTTACTACCCATGGCTTCTTGTAAAGCTTTCCAAAATCTTGAACAAAATCTCGGATCTCGTTCGGATATGATTTCCTTGGGAACACCGTGGTATCTAACAATCTCATCAACATAGGCTTTCGCTAGTCGATCTAAACTC
Source organism: Heliosperma pusillum (assembly GCA_022085475.1). Taxonomy (NCBI): domain Eukaryota; kingdom Viridiplantae; phylum Streptophyta; class Magnoliopsida; order Caryophyllales; family Caryophyllaceae; genus Heliosperma; species Heliosperma pusillum. The sequence goes on along the minus strand of JAIUZE010006535.1, from coordinate 61,491 downwards.
CAAGTCTCTTTGATCGGAATAAATCTAGCACACTTGGTCAAACGATCAACAATAACCCAAACGGCATATTTACTTCCAACGGTCCTTGGCAAAGCCATAACAAAATCCATCGAAAAAGATTCCCACTTCCATAGTGGAATATCCAAAGGTTGTAGTAATCCATTGGGCCTCTTGTGGTCGATTTTCACTTGTTGGCAAGTAAGTCATCTTCCAACATAAGAAACAACATCGCCTTTCAAATTCAGCCACCAAAATTGTAGCTTCAAGTCTTTATACATCTTATCACCTCCGGGATGGATAGAATAAAGAGAAAGGTGAGCCTCATCAAGAACTCGCTTTCTTAAGTCAAGAGCATTAGGCACAAACAAACGGTCATGGAAACGAAGAACACCTTTGTCATCAAACTTGATGTCTTTAGCTTTTCCTTCAAGAAGTTTGGCTTGAATAGACTTTTAGGTAGGATCATCAACTTGGTTTTCGCGGATTTCACGGAGGAAAACAGGTTCGGCAGTCATAGCACCAACGTAATCAAATCCACGTTCCACGAATTCCAACTTCAATTTTCGAAACTCAATACAAAGATCATCGGGTAAAACCCGCATAACATTCAATGCATGAGAAGATTTCCTACTAAGAGTATCGGCAACAACATTAGCCTTCCCTTCATGGTATAGCAATTCAAAATCATAATCATTCACCAATTCCAACCATCTTCTTTGTCTCATATTCAACTCCTTTTGAGTAAATATGTACTTCAAACTCTTGTGATCAGTAAATATGCGACATTGAACACCAATAAGATAGTGTCTCCACACTTTCAAGACATGGACAACCGCGACTAATTCCAAATCATGAGTAGGGTAGTTCACCTCATGAACTCTCAACTGTCTCGAGGTATAAGCAACCACTTTCCTACTTTGCATAAGTACACAACCCAATCCCATCTTGGAAGCATCACATAGACATCAAAGTCTACACCATCTTCAGGTAAAGTCAACACCGGGGCGGTAGTTAACCTTTTCTTTAACTCTTGAAAAGCGGCTTCACAAGCTTCATTTCATACGAACTTGGTTTCTTTCTTCAACAATTGGGTCATCGGTCTAGCAAGCTTTGAGAAATCTTTGACAAATCTACGGTAGTAACCAGCTAAACCAAGAAAACTTCGAACTTCTCTAACATCGGTCGGACTCTTCCAATCAACCACAGCTTTAATTTTCGAAGGATCCACCATCACACCTTCTTTAGAAATTACATGCCCAAGAAAGGACACTTTAGGTAACCAAAATTCACACTTGAAGAATTTGGCAAACCACTTTTGACGACGGAGGACACCCAAAATAGTCCTTAGATGAATAGCATGCTCTTCTTCGGTCTTGGAGAAAATAAGGAGGTCGTCGATGAAAACCACTACACACTTATCAAGATACTCACTAAATGTGCGGTTCATTTGATCCATAAAAATAACGGAAGCATTAATCAATCCAAATGGCATCCCTTGAACTCAAAGTGACCATATCTTGTACTAAAAGCGGTCTTCGGTATATCAACATCACGAATGGGAATTTGGTGATATCCGGATCTCAAATCAATCTTGGAAAAAGAAGAATCACCCTTTAGTTGATCAAACAAATCTTAAATCCTTGGTAAAGGATACGTATTCTTGATTGTAATATGGTTCAACTCACGGTAATCAATACAAAGTCTCATAGAACCATCTTTCTTCTTCACAAAGAGAACGGGAGAACTCCAAGACGAGGCACTTGGTCGAATGAAACCTTCTTCAATCATATCATCAAGTTGCTTCCTTAACTCTTTCAATTCGGTTGAAGGCATTCGGTAAGGAGCTTTGGCTATGGGTCCGGAACCAGGTACAAGATCAATAGAAAACTCAACATCACGATCGGGAGGAATCCCGGGCAATTCTTCGGGGAATACATGAACAAATTCACATACTATAGGTAGATCTTCAATATTTGGTACGGAGGTAGTTGTAGAAGTCACAATACACAAGTATGCTTGGTGACCCTTTCTTACCATACTCACCAACTTCATTGCGGAAATCAAAGACACACCCTTTCGGGAATGAGATCCCTTATAGGTTATTCTAACTCCTAAAGGACTCTTTAAATAAATCTTTTGATCTCTACACTCGAACCTAGCATGGTACAATGCTAACTAATCAATACCTAGAATCACATCGAACTCTCCTAGAGGAAACTTAAGGAGATTAGCGGGAAAGATAGTACCCGAAATAGAGATTGGAACATTAGGGATAAAGAGTAGAACAAGAGATAATTTCTCCGGATGGTAAGGATATGGGAGTATCCTCACTAGAAGTAGGCTCGATTGATAATTTATTAGCATAAGTTGAAGACACAAAGGACATAGAAGCACCGGTATCAAATAGAATAAGACACGGTTGCTCTAAGATTGAGAACATACCCGTAATTATCTCTGGATGAGCATCGGCTTCGGCTCGGCTCAGAAAGAAGATAGAACCCTTGGGTTTGGCAATTGGAGGGGGCAACTTACGATCGGGGCAATCATCATAACGGTGACCACTCTTTTGGCAAAAGAAGCAAACATAAGGTCGGTTGGAACAAGATACACCGGGGTGGTGTGGTTGTCTACAACGGTTACATAAGCGACCTTGAGCTTGAGGAGGAGCATAGGCCTATGAGCCACGTTAGAAGTAGCTGGGGAATGAAAGGAGCGGGAGCTCTTGTATTTGCATTTGGGGAGGATTGAATCTCCTCTTGTTGGCATAAGAATTGGAAGACGAAGGAGTAAACGGCCTTTTCCCATAGAAGTTTGGCCTAGGAGTGAAGGAAGGAGGGGAACTCTTCATCATTGCTTCATCTTTGATAGCTTTCATAGAGTTCTCGGCCCATAGAGCATCATCGTACAATTCTCCAAAGGATGTAGAATTTCTCCTCACCTTGCCTTTGGAGTAAAGCACTAAGCTTGTTGCGGTAGTAGAAAGCTCGGTCCTCGTCATCCTTTATGAGCCTCGGAGCAAAGTGAGCAAGCTTGTTGAACTCCGTGGTGAAGTGTTGTGTCGACAAGTCACCTTGCTTGAAGTCAATAAATTCCTTGAGCCTTTGTTGCTTGAGCTCCTTGGGATAAAATCGGCCTTCTACAAGAGCTTTGAAACAAGCCCAATTGAAATCGGCTTCAAGAGTAGCGGTGGCACTAGTAATCGCCCACCAATTATCGGCTTCCCTTACAAGGAAATGCTTAGCAATCCTCACCTTGTCCTCTTCACGGACTTGGTATAAATCAAATTGCTTCTCCATTTCTCGAAACCATTCCAATAGCTCGGTAGGGTCCGACTCTCCACCATAAGGTATAATCTTGCTTCTAGCTATTTGGCTAGCCACCCAAGCGTAGCCTCCTTGGTGGTTATCTTCTCTACGAGGGGGGACTTGGTTGGCTTGAGCAATAGCCGCATCTTGCTGATTCTTTAGAACTTGCGTAAGAGCTTCTAGCATAACATTCTCTACTACTCGAGGTCTAACCATCTTCATAAGAAACAAAAACAAAACAAGTTAATCCTAACACTTAGCATAAACAAATAGACTACCAAGTAAAATCCTTAACTTCTACCCATCTCTCATTTATTATTTCAAGGTCAAGTAGTTTATGTTTAGGGTTCACGTGTGTGCGTCGGGAGCGTTTAAGCTCTGATACCAACTGTGACAACCCTCGCGAATGCGGAAATAAAACATAACAAGCATGTGATTTATATAGCGGAAAATACGGTGTTTTTAAAACTTTTTACATGCTAAGATAAAAATACGAGGAATGTCAAATAATTACAAACCAAAGTAGAATATACTACAAAGAGACGAAGTCTCTCAAAATGTTATCAAATATCAAAGTTATTAGCAAACTAGCAAAACAACGTCTAGAGGTGATTCATCCAGGCCAACGCCCGCTAGCTCACACCCGAAACCCAAAATACAACTTGCAAAATCCATCCAAGCAAGCAACCTGTTCATCCATGAAAAACATGAACGCCACAATCAGTGGGGAGTAACTCCGGGTTATAGAATTTGACACGACCAAAGGAAGAAACAAACTAGGTGGTTCTATTGGTATCGACTCTTCTTTTTAATTCATTTTAACTAGCAAATCATTTCAATATTACAATCTTATTTATTGTATTTACACAATGATAATCTTACAATGTTATATCCAATTTATGTGATTAAGTAAATTTAGAGGAAAATGATGAACAATATTAAACTACGAAATAAAAGTACTAAAATGATTAAGGTGATTATATTAGTAATGATTCTAATGATGAAATTTATGATTATATGATTAGGCAAAATGAAAGATGACATACTAAACGATAATTTTGTTTTAACTAGATTACTTTTACATGGATTTCCTAACAACAACAATATAAAACGAGACTAATGAGATTATAGTTCATGATGTCGGAAATTGCATAAGTAAATCAAGGATAGAAAATTACCGAGTTTGGAAGGCAAATTATGTAAGAAATAAAATAAAGAACAAATATCCAACCCAATGTAATGACAAATGCTTATAGGAACACTAGAAAAGTACTTGGAGATTACTATAAAAACAGTCTAAGATTGCATAAACTAGAAACTATGAACTAAAACTTGTATGAAAGAAATATATAATGTGTATGCTAATTGTGTTGTGTTTTGATTCATGTTTATTTGTAGGCTAATCCTTGGCTTTTATAGGGCTGCATAGCTGCACATCCGCGTCCAAATTCATACCCTAGACAAAGCCATAAAGCACTCCATTAAAGCTTGGTAGAAGAAGAGCCAAGAGACGCTCATCAGCAAACATACCCGATCGGGTATGTGTTAATCCGATCGGGTATGTAACCCTGATGGATATTTCGTCTCTTCCAATTTCGTCTTTGGGCACGGAATCCTATGCCTTGGTCTTGGTCAATGTAACACATAATTGGGCTTGGGCTAGTCCTCCTTTGACTTGGGTTGATGTTTTCCTTTGAGAAACAAAGTCAAAGTCCAAGATAAGTCCATTCGAGGAAGGATGTAGCGGAATCGTAGTCAAATCGTGAAATTGCTATCATCGGTTCCTTGAAAACTTGTATTCTAGTGCCTTTGCTCCATAAAGTAAGAAAATATAGCAAAACCGCTTCATTTCCTATAAAACAAGACAAAGCACGCAAAACAACTAGAATAACAATATTAGCTCGTTAATCACTCAACAAAGTGCATAAATCGTATAGAAATCGAGCAAAAACAAGGGATAAATTAGTACAAAATATCACTTATCTCCCACCATCAGATTCAACAACCATTGATACCACATCAACAGAATCCCTATAATCCACCTGGTTTTCAAAACCAGAGACCTCCATTTCAACCTAACTTCAATCAACCTTACCAACCTCAACACCAACCACCCCAAAATCAAAGCCAACCCAATGACTCAAGCTTGGGCAAAATTGAATCCATGCTTCTCCAAGTTGTTCAAAAACAAGATTCAATGTTTGCTCAACTTCAAAAGAGTGATCAAGCTCAAAATGTTGCCATCAAGATGCTTGAAACTCAAATGGCCTAATTGGCTGCCTCTAACACCCAAAGAAAACAAGGCCAACGCCCACCTCATGGTGAGCAACCGATGGACACCGCTAATGCTATCACCCTTAGGAGTGGTAGCACTTACAAGGAACTTCAGCAACCCAAGGAACCAATAGTTGAGCCACCATCAGTAGAGAGCCAAAAAGAATCCCAACCATCCACCGCTAAGGAAGCGGAAAACAAAGAAAAGAAGGATGAACCTGAAAAGGAACCCATCAAAATCCAAGTTCCATTTCCCCAACGTTTGAGGAGAAATCATAAGGAAACCCAGTTTAGCAAATTCATGGAAGTAGTCAAAAACCTCCAAGTAACGGTTCCCTTCACTGAGTTAATCACCCAAATCCCTTCTTACACAAAATTCATGAAGGATATCTTAACTAAGAAGATGACTTTAGATGATGTTGAAATCGATAGCATTGACAGCTGAGTTCAATGCTTTGTTGCAAGATAAGTCCCCTCCTAAGTTAAAGGATCCTGGTAGTTTCTCTATACCTTGCAATATAGGCACCTACACAATCGATAAAACTTTATGCGATCTAGGTGCTAGTGTAAGCGTCATGCCCTATTCTATATGCGAAAAGTTGAATATGGGAATTCTCAAATGCACCAGTACCACTCTCCAAATGGCAGATCGTTCTTTAAAACAACTTATGGGAGTTTTAGAAGATGTGCCTGACAAAGTAGGAAGGTTTTTCATTCCTGTCGATTTAATCGTGCTAGATATGGCTGAAGATTCGCAAATCTCTATTATTTTAGGAAGGCCATTCTTACACACTGTCGGAGCAGTAATCGATGTTAAGAATGGAAAACTGACACTAGAAGTAGGTGACGATAAAGTCACCTATAACTTGAATAGTGCAATGAAAAGCCCCATGCTAGAAGAGCCTTGCTGTTTCATTGATATTATCGACTCAATTATTGATGAATCTCTGTATCCATCAATAATTGAGGATCCTTTAGAAGCAATCGTATTGCTGGAGTATATCTCTGAGAATGACAATTTCGAGATCAGTGAGCTGGAAAAGGACCTGACCGGAAAAGAGATACCGTCAGAAGAAGTTCAAAAGATCATAAGCTTGATTGATACTCCTGCCAAGGCAGAAGTACACAAACCTGAATTGAAACCTCTTCCCTCGAATCTAAAATATGCTTTTTTAGATGAATCTGAGTATTGCCAAGTCATAGTGAGTGCTCTCCTAGATGAACATCAGTTAACCTCACTATTGACTGTCTTGAAAGAGCACAAAAAGGCAATAGGTTACAAACTTGAATATCTAACGGGCATAAGCCCAGACTTCTGCATGCATAGAATCAATTTAGAAGAAGGCCAAAAACCTTGTGTTCAAGGACAACGCCGTCTTAATCCCAACATGCAGGAAGTAGTTAAAACTGAAGTTATGAAATTGCTAGATGCTGGCATAATCTATGCAATCTCTGACTCTAAATGGGTTAGCCCTGTTCAAGTTGTTCCCAAGAAAGGAGGAACAACAGTAGTCAAAAAAGAGAAAAATGAGCTCATCGCCACAATGATTGTGACGGGATGGCGTATGTGTATTGACAACAGAAAGCTGAATCAATCGACTAAGAAAGATCAGTAACCTCTACCCTTCATTGACCAAATACTAGAGAGGTTAGCTTGCCACAAGTATTTCTGTTATCTAGATGGTTACTCAGGATTTTTCCAAATTCCTATCCACCTTGAGGACCAAGAGAAAACCACATTTATCTGTCCCTATGGTACTTTCGCTTATCGCAGAATGCCATTTGGCTTGTGTAATGAACCTGCCACTTTCCAGCGTTGCATGACCTGTATCTTCTTAGATTTTGTTGAATCTATCATAGAAGTATTTATGGACGATTTTAGCGTCTATGGCATTTCCTTTGATAATTGTTTGACAAATCTATCTAGAGTTCTAAAACGCTGTGAAGAAGTCGACCTTGTTCTCAACTGGGAAAAGTGTCACTTCATGGTAAACGAAGGTGTTGTTTTAGGACACATCGTTTCAGAAAGAGGTATAGAAGTGGATCGAGCTAAGATCCAAGTTATTGAACAGCTGCCACCACCTGCTAATGTAAAAGGAATCAGGAGTTTCCTTGGCCACGCCGGTTCCTACCGACGATTTATAAAAGATTTTTCAAAGATAGCCAAGCCCCTGACTGAGCTCCTTTTCAAGAATGCACCTTTCAGTTTCACAAAGGAATACCTTGAGGCATTCAACAAAATCAAACGTGCTTTAATCACCGCACCTATAATCCAGTCGCTTGATTGGAATATGCCCTTTGAACTGATGTGCGATGCGAGTGATTATGCCGTAGGAGTTGTTTTAGGGCAAAGAAAGGAAAAGTTCCTTCATGCAATTTAATATGCTACTAAAACCCTAGATCCTGCCCAAATCAACTATGCCACCACTGAGAAAGAACTTCTCGCCATTGTCTATGCCATAGACAAATTTCGCTCATATCTAATAGGATCAAAAGTTATTGTCTACACTGACCATGCTGCCTTGAAATATCTGCTTTCAAAGAAAGAGGCAAAACCTAGACTTATCCGATGGATCTTACTCCTTCAAGAGTTTGATTTAGAGATACGGGATAAGAAAGGAGCAAAGAATGTAGTCGCTGACCACCTCTCAAGGATAAGAGTAACTTGAAAGTTCATAGACCCTAATTAGACTCCTCTAATTAGTTACTAAATTACTTGTTAATTTAGTGTTTAATAAAGATCTATGTAACATGCATGCAAATTAAAATGCATAATAAAAAGTAAGAAGAAATTTTCTTACATTGGGAAATTTCGGTTATATGGGCACAACAAGAAACACCTTTCTTGTTGTTCTTGTGCTAGAAAGGAAAAATATGATCCTCCTTGTAATCTTCAAATTAGAAGACCTCCTTTGAGATCCACCCAAGAGAGAACCCAAACTAATCACTTAGTTTTTGACTAGAAAACACAAGTGATAAGATGAACTAATATTGGATATTATTACTACTCTAGTAATAGGAAATATTAGTATTAGAGAGGTTTTAGAGAGATGAGGATTTTAGTGAGATAAGCAACAAAATAAGAATGAACAAGTGAAGTAAAATGAACAACAAGATTGTCCATTTAAGGACACTTGGGGTCCGGCCAAATCAAGCCTAAGTGGCCCTTATTTTGCTTAAAATAATCCCATGCAAAAATGTTGAGTGTAGTAGTGAATAAGGTTATGATCATGTGTCATAAACATGACATGATAACAAGATGTAGTGTAATACAAGAAACAACAATCATCATGGTGTACACTACCAATTTTCGGCACCCACTAGTGTCATGTGGTCCATTTTGATTTTTGATATTTGTCCCACAAATACTTATAATCATATGATTAATTATCTTGTATAATTAAGAGTTAATTTGATCATATAACAATTATATGACTCAAATGAATAAATAATATACACTTAACTTTTAAGTGATATTTTATCATTATATCAATATATAATGGGTCCCACAATGCCTAGTTAGTTTATTTTACAACTCCTTGTAAATATAATTAACTAATTACCTCTACCTCAAAGTAAATGCATAACCTCAACTAATTTAATGAATTAACTATTAATCATTAAATTAAATCTTATTTAATCGTATTAAAATAAGACGTAAAATGTATTCAGTCAATTATCGTATAATTGACTAATAAACTTATCCGGAATGAGTTCGTAACTCAATTTCCAATAATTAACTCTCGTAACTAAACATATATCAAATATATATGTAAAGTACTAATTAATATGTATCGTATACAAATAATTAGATTTCTGTTTGGGTCTCATCCTATAGGTGTGACCGAAAGGGGGCAGTTGATTACCGCCGTCATACGACAATAACGTCTAACTCTAGTCAGCTGACCGTTATCGATTTACGTTAATCAACTGACGTGGAGTATCAAAATACTAGTCATCCCACTAATATTCCAAAATGAGAGTTATAATATAAATGCACTATTGTGGAGGACACTTGCTCCAACAATCTCCCACTTGTCCGATACAAGTTGTGCATGTAGTCACACTATTGCGGAGGACTCCTACTCCCACAATATCTCCCACTTGTCTCGACAAGTTGTGTGCTACCAATTCTCTTGTCACTTTAGCGTCACATCCTCCCACTCATCGCAAGGTGTCTTTAAGGTCGCACTTGCGATTGGAAAAATAAATTGAGTGGTTTTCTCGATCTGGAGAGTAACTGTTTGACCGGAAAATCTACCATAGATCTCTTCCGAGCGTGGCCACGCATTTCCAGTCACTACTCCTCGAGTGGCCCGAAGATGTTAATACCCAACGTGGGTGGACAATTCCTGTTGACCCAACTTACACTGTATAATGCAAATCACCATGACCCAGTAGATGCCCATCGGCCTCCTTTCACGGCACGACCCAGGACAAAAACCAAAGTCAATCGGAAAATACACCGACTCAGGTAAATGGTCGCCAGTCTAAAGAATCGACTATAGGAATATAATAGAAATCCCCGCCACGACCAGGCTTCAACAATTTTGATAAGGGACTCTATCATGGTCACTGTCCGACAGAGTGTCTCTACAGTCTGTCTATGTAAACGATCAGTCATCTCCATGACTCCATGGTGCTGAACCAACCATCGATCGACTTACAATCTAGTCATTGCGAGACGTCACCTTATGCAAATGACTAGGGACAATTACTAAGTTCATCATGTTCACTTGAATTGGGTTCAACCTTTCTTATAACCAAATCAGATAAAACAAAGTAATAAAATTTAGTCAATACTAAATAAAAGAGCTCATATAAAACTCGAACAATGAATGCAATTATTGTTGGAGCAAGTGTCCTCCACAATAGTGCATTTATATTATAAATCTCATTTTGGAATATTAGTGGGATGACTAGTATTTTGATACTCCACGTCAGTTGATTAACGTAAATCGATAACGGTCAGCTGACTAGAGTTAGACGTTATTCTCGTATGACGGCGGTAATCAACTGACCTCTTTCGGTCACACCTATAGGATGAGACCCAAACAGAAATCTAATTATTTGTATACGATACATATTAATTAGTACTTTATATATATATTTGATATATGTTTAGTTACGAGAGTTAGTTATTGGAAATTGAGTTACGAACTCATTCCGGATAAGTTTATTAGTCAATTATACGATAATTGACTGAATAAATTTTACGTCTTATTTTAATACGATTAAATAAGATTTAACTTAATGATTAATAGTTAATTCATTAAACTAGTTGAGGTTATGCATATACTTTGAGGTAGAGGTGATTAGTTAATTATATTTACAAGGAGTTGTAAAATAATCTAACTAGACATTGTGGGACCCATTATATATTGATATAATGATATAATATCACTTAAAAGTTAAGTGTATATTATTTATTATGATCAAATTAACCCTTAATTATACAAGATAATTAAACATATGATTATAAGTATTTGTGGGACAAATATCAAAAATCAAAATGGACCATATGTCACTAGTGGAGGCCGGATTCATGTAGTGTAGAACATGATGATTGTTGTTTCTTGCCTTACACTACAACATGTGATCATGTCATGTTTATGACAAATGATCATATTCTTATTCACTACTACACTCAACATTTTTGCATGAGATTATTTTAAGCAAATAAGGGGCCATTCATGCATGTGTTGGCCGGACCTCTTGTGTCCTTAAATGGACAATTTTGTTGTTCATTTTGGCTTGCTTGTTCATTCTTATTTTGTGCTTATCTCACTAAAATCCTCATCTCTCTAAAAACCTCTCAAATACTAATATTTTCCTATTACTAGAGTAGTAATAAAATCTAATATTAGTTCATCTTTTCACTTGTGTTTTCTAGTCAAAAACTAAGTGATATGTTTTGGTTCTCTCTTGGGTGCATCTAAAAGGAGGTCTTCTAGTTTGAAGATTACAAGGAGGATCATCTATTTCTTTCTAGCACAAGAACAACAAGAAAGGTGTTTCTTGTTGTGCCCATATAAACCGAAATTTCCCAATGTAAGGAAATTTCTTCTTACTTTTTATTATGCATTTTAATTTGCATGCATGTTACATAGATCTTTATTAAACACTAAATTAACAAGTAATTTAGTAACTAATTAGAGGAGTCTAATTAGGGTCTATGAACTTTCATGTGGTATCAGAGCTAGCTTGTAGCATGCATGTTGATTTTAAGCATTAAAATCGGGTTATACGATAACTTGAGTAAAAATCGAAAATTTATGTTAAAAATGGTTTTCACGAAATTTTCTGATTTGAATGCATACCTACTGATCTCAAAATGTTTGTGGTCAAATTTGGTGAATTTACGAATTATTTTGCTATTTATTATGATTTATGGCCTTTAAAACCGAGTTAACATGCGGTTTTATGTTAAAAGTTAACTAAAAATAGTTGCATGTTGAATCTGGCCTCAAACTTTTAATATGTTCTCACATGCATGTTGTACATATTGTATGTAAATTTTCGTGACATTTAGTCATGTATTGCATGGTTATTGATTTTTATTGGATAAAAATCAATTTAAAGGAGTTATTTTGTTCTTAAAATTGAAACGAGACTTTCTGGAGTTCAAAATTTTTTGTACATTTTAAAATAGTATTTATATCATTCTGGTAAAATTTGAAAATTTGTTTCATCATTTTACTATTTTAGTTGGTTTTTATTTGATAAAAACCGATTATTATAAAGCTATTTGTTCATAAAATCTTTTCAAATTTTTGGGCAAATGTGTTTTTTTGTTGAGGTTCCTGGAAGTGTTCCAGTATGTACAAATATTTTTATTTCAATTTTAATGATTTTTAATTTTATTTTGGGTTTAATTCATAAAAGTTATGAATAAACCTCTTTAAATAGCAAATGCGATCAAATCAAACTAATTAAATACAAGTGAAATTAGTGGGGACTAATTTTGAGTTCTAAATCAGTTTAGATAATTAGTTTGAGCTTAAATACGATTTAAGTGTTGATTATTGATTTTTAGTAGATAAAATCGATAAAATTCGTAAAAACCGAGCTAGAATGAACATGACAAGTGTTGAGGGTGATTTTGGCATGATTTTACAGCATTTTTATTTATGTTGTTGAATGAATGAATGTCATTTATTTATTTTATTGCAAGTTGTACCTAGTATGGCCTAGATTATTTTAATCGGTATTACCCGTAATGTAAGGGAATACCGATTTGGTTGTAATTTATTGCGATTTCGTATCGCCGTTTTGTAATAATTAATAATTTCATTTTATAGATCAAATGTATAATAGGAATTTGCTATGTATTCATTTGTATTTTTGTAATTATTTATTGTGAAGACGGTGATTCCCAAAGTCGGTGTTCCAAAAGACGGTGCCATATTGGAAAGCGTTCCATGAAGAGGCAAGGGACCAAGGAGTTGGTTTCCGATTTGTAATCATCTAGTTAATTAGATTAGCTAGGTGGCCATACTAGGATTTATTTGATTGCTTGCTTTATTTTTCCGCACATGCCAAAATCACCAACATGCATTTTATTTATCGATTGTCAATTCAACGTTATTCAAAATTCACCGACTTAGTTCACTTATAGGGAATTAATAACTAAAATTGGCAAGACCTCTCACATAACTTAAAAAGGAATTGAGATTTAGCCTTACCAATTGAAGCACCTATGAACCCCGTGTTCATTAGGACAACCACAACGTGGACCTTTTTACCTCGGGTAAGTAGGGTGATACGATCACACGCCTAAATTGGGTTGGACTCAACAAGATAAGCGTTATCTTGGGACTAGGAGATGGGTTTAGTTGAAATCCGTCGACCGAGAGTTCTAGGAGTAGAATTAGTCAAAAGTTGACTTACCGTCTTTTACATAAAAGTTGCATAACATGTTCTTTTGTCTAAAATGCGGGTCTCGGAATCGCTTATATAATTTCGTGAGGGGTCATTATATGAGTGACTTGTTTAAATTGGTTATACAAGTAAAATTGATTAAAACAATGAATGTTAATATTTCCTAATTTTGTTGTAGTTATTCATAATTCGCAATGGCAAACAATAACAACACCGTTCAACTAGGAAAAGACTCATGGCTAAGGTCCGTTATGGACAAATGCATCTTAAAAGACGATGGAACTAATTTCGTCGAGTGGGAGCAAACGATCAAGAGCGCGGCGTTATCGGATAACGTTTTGCGCTACTTGACCGAGGCACCTCCAAATGAACCCGGCCCAAGGGCCACTAATGCGGCCAAAGCCGCCTATGAGGAATACCTTAAGGTAGCAAACGACGTCAAGATGGTCTTGATTTGGTCGATGTCCTCAACTCTTAAGCAACAATACATCACCCTTGGAGCATATGAGATATTCTCTAGGGTGACGTTGGCCTTTTCTCAATCACCCGAGATTCGCCAATACAATGCTATGACTCGGCTTTTTGAAGCCAAGCTAGAGAAGGGCCAAAAGGTTGGTCCACATGTGCTTAAGATGGTGGAACATGTTGACACTCTAGATCGTCTAGGAGTCAAAATTCCTAAGAAGCTAGCGGTTGGCCGCATCCTTCACTCACTTCCTCCCAAGTTTGCCCAAGCTAGGGCAAACTATAACATGCATGGCATGGATAAGAGCTTTCACGAGCTCCATGCTCTCCTTACCCAAGTCGAACGGGATATGGAAGCAAGTGGGAGTGAGCAAAGGGATGTTCTTTCAATGAGATTGAAGAACTTAAAGCTAGGGGTTCAAAAGGGGAAGGGAAAAGCCAAGGCCCAATTTAAGAAGCAAGGAAAGGGAAAGGGCAAAGCTATTATGTATAGTAATGCCAAGGCTAAGGGTAAGAAGCATGCCGAAGCCGAATGCTTTTATTGTAAAGGCAAGGGACATTGGAAACGCAATTGTCCCAAATATTTGAAGGATAAGAAGGACGGATGTGTGACACCGTCAAGTATAATCCTCTCTTCTCTCTATATGATAGATATTAACTATGCTTGCACTTCCACTTGGGTATTTGATACTGGATGTGGTTCTCACCTTTGTAATCACTTGCAGGGGCTGAAGGACGTGCGAGCACTAGCCAAGGGTGATGTGGACCTACGAATAGGGAATGGAGCAAGAGTTGCCGCCGTCTCCGTAGGAACTTATGTATTAACCTTAGCTAGTGGTCTTGAGTTGTATTTAAATAATTGTTATTTTGTACCCTCCTTGACTAAGAACATTATCTCCATTTCCGTACTTGACGCGGAGGGTTTCTCTTTTGTAATCAAGAACAATAGTTGTTCGTTTTCTTTTAATGATGTGTTTTATGGTAAAGCCATCTCTATTGGAGGTATTTATGTTCTTGATAATGTTAATGAAATATATCATATCGAAAGCAAGAAGCTCAAATTAGGTGAACCTAATCAATCATACCTTTGGCATTGTCGTTTAGGTCATATAAACGAACGACGCATAAAGAGACTTGTTTCAACGAAACTTCTCAAACCATTTGATTACGAATCTTATGGTGAATGCGAATCTTGTCTTTTGGGCAAGATGACTCGTTCTCCTTTTACGGGAAAAGGGACACGAGCAAGTGAAGTATTAGGCCTTGTACATACCGACGTATGTGGCCCAATGACTCACCAAGCTAGAGGTGGTTACAAGTACTTCATTACTTTTACCGACGATTTAAGTAGATATGGATACGTCTACTTAATGAGGCATAAGAGTGAAGCCTTTGAAAAGTTCAAAGAGTTTCAACATGAAGTGGAAAACCAATTGAATAAAAAGATAAAAACCCTACGATCCGATCGTGGTGGTGAATATCTAAATTATGAATTTGATTCACACCTAAAAGATTGCGGTATAGTATCACAATGGACTCCTCCTGGAACACCTCAATTAAATGGTGTGTCTGAAAGGAGAAACCGAACTTTATTAGATATGGTTCGGTCGATGATGAGCCTTACAGAGCTTCCTGACTCGTTTTGGGGATTTGCCATCTTAACCGCAATATTTTCACTAAATCGTAGCCCGACTAAAGCAGCCAATAAAACTCCATATGAGATATGGAAAGGAAAGGTTCCTTATTTGTCGTTTATGAAAATTTGGGGTTGCGAGGCGTTTGTTCATGAGAAGTCTAATGACAAGCTCGCACCCAGATCCGACAAATGTTATTTTGTAGGATATCCTAAGGAGACTCGTGGATATTACTTCTACAACCGTCATGAGGACAAAGTGTTTGTGTCTCGTGATGCTGTCTTTCTAGAAAGCGATTTCGTTTCTAAAAGGCAGAGTGGGAGAAAATTCGAACTTGATGAAGTTCGAGAGCCACAAACCGAAAATGAAATGGAGGAAAACGTTCCCTCCTCGTCTGAAACGGTTATTGTCCCTAGAAGGTCAGGTAGAATTAGTTCTCAACCTGATCGTTACCTCGGATGTATCGAGGGAGATGGTGATTTATTACTTTTTGAAAGTGATGAACCCACAACCTACAAGTCGGCCGTTTCTAGTCCCAACTCCACGCATTGGCTTGAGGCCATGCAATCCGAAATGGATTCTATGTACGAAAATCAAGTATGGGACTTGGTAGACTTACCTGAGAAGGTGCGACCTCTTCAGTGCAAGTGGATCTACAAGATCAAGAATGGCATAGATGGACATAATGATATCTACAAAGCTAGATTGGTGGCAAAAGGCTTCACTCAAGTTCATGGTTTACACTATGACGAAACTTTTGCCCCAGTCGCTATGCTTCGATCCATTAGGATTCTCTTAGCGGTTGCCGCATTTTATAACTATGAAATTTGGCAAATGGATGTCAAAACCGCCTTCTTGAATGGGATTCTAGAAGAGGAAGTGTACATGACACAACCTGAAGGTTTTGAGGATAAATCCAACCCTAAGAAGGTATGCAAACTTAAGAGATCCATTTATGGTCTTAAGCAAGCATCAAGGAGTTGGAATCATCGCTTCGATCATGTAATTAAACAAAATGGATTCACTCGAAGTGTCGAGGAACCATGTTTATACATGAAGTTTAGTGGGAGCAAAGTTACTTTCCTTATCTTGTATGTGGATGACATACTTCTCATTGGGAATGATATACCAATGCTTACTTCTACCAAGGAGTGGCTTGGGAAACATTTCCAGATGAAGGATTTGGGAGAGGCACAACGCATTTTGGGTATCCGGATCTATAGAGATAGATCCAAAAGGATACTAGCGTTAAGTCAAGAAGCTTATATAGATAAGATTCTTGATCGGTTCAAAATGAAAGACTCTAAGAGAGGCTTTCTTCCAATAGGTCATGGTATCACTCTGAGTAAATCCCAGAGTCCTACCGTCACCGAGGAGATTGAACGCATGAAGTTGATCCCTTATGCTTCAGCAGTTGGGTCAATCATGTATGCTATGATGTGCACTCGCCCTGACGTCGCCTATGCTTTGAGCATGACGAGTCGTTATCAAGCCAATCCAGGTGAGAGTCACTGGATAGCCGTAAAGAACATCCTTAAGTACTTACGAAGGACTAAAGATTCGTTTTTGGTGTTTGGAGAAGAGACTGAGTTGCGTGTAAAGGGTTACACGGACGCTAGTTTCCAAACTGATAGGGATGATTTAAAATCCCAATCCGGCTATGTCTTTATGTTGAATGGAGGAGCCGTTTGCTGGAGAAGAGACTGAGTTGGGTCAACCGGTTGTTAACTGATTCACATGATTACGTGTTGATTAGGGTTTGAGTGTATCACGGCCATGTTTCTGAGAGGACCCTCTGAGCTAGCATACCAGCTTCCCTACCTCGTGTTATAGTTTATTATCGGTTTCACATGATAGCTTTCACATGCTAGGTTATATGTTAGTTATCTGTTTCATAACATGAAAAGCTTATCATATATGTTAAAGTTTTGTATTTTTCATATACATTGCTTTTATGTTATTCATGTTTTATTAAACTTGACATTTCGTGGCTGGGAGAACTCGGAGTTACTCCCCACTGACTGTGGCTTCCGTGTTTATATTTAATGCGGTCGAACAGGTGGTGATGCATAATTTGGGTACATTGACGAGCTAGCGAGCGAAGTATTTACCTTGGACCTATATTCGGTTCTTAGATTGTATATTATTATACACTCTTTTATTTCCGTATTTTTACGGGAGATATGTCTCCCGTCTTGTATATTTCTTTTGTATAATATTATTTCCGTTTTGTAATGAACCTTTGTATTTATGACACCTCTGTTATATATTATCATCTTTTATGTATTTAAATTTTTTTTTTTTTTCTTTCCGCAAATTTGAGGGTGTCACAAGGCCGGTCAGTGGACCGGCGGCCGGTCGACCGGCTCAGAACACCTCATACAAAATTTCCCAAAAATTCAAGGATGTTACTGATGTGTTCCCAGCCGGTTGGCAGACCGGCGGCCGGTCGACCGGCAGGGAGCACCCGTTCATCCGAGAGCCTTCAATTCATTTCCAAATCATTTCAATTCTCAAATATACTTCTAATAATCATCAACAATCATTATACATCATCCATATTCATCATATAACAACATTCATTAATCATACCATGAATTCTAGGCTTCCTAAATCGTATTCTAACACGATTTCTAGCATATAAACATGTAAAACACGTAAGTGATACCGAGTAACCCTTCACCGTTACCTTTATGCGTCTCTACTAATCGTCAAGCTCCTCTTCTATTAGGAAATAGTCTTTGTCGGGATCTTGGAGGTCACCACCTACAAATAGATCGTAAAAAGATGAATAAAGTTCATCTTGAGAAAGACGGAAAGCTTGAAAAGCGAGAAAGACGATACTTTTAATATGAATACGGATAGAGGAAGGTTAGGGAAGAAGAATAAGACGAACTTACGTAAATTCTATCAAAGAACGAAGAAGCTACGCGAATTCTAAAATAGATATCAAAGAGGGAAATTTTTGAGCTTTCTTAAGGAGAAAGATATTTGTTTTGGTGTTTGAATGAAAAATTAGGTTAAGGAGGGAGTTGTGTGAGTTATGAAGGAAAAAGTCAAAGACGGTTTCCAAAGTCAAGAAAGTCAAACTCGACTCAAAAGTCAAGAAAAGTCAAACTCGACTTAAGACGGGATTTACATGGAATCTCGCAGAAATTCCAAATACGAACTCGGAAATTCTAAATTCGACTCGAAACATAAAATTCCAAATTAAAACTTAAAATTACTGAAAAGATTTCGTAAAATATTTCTACTAGAAAAATAGGGTACATTTCCGGGTGTTACAATCACCCCACCTTTTAAAAAAGTTTCGTCCTCGAAACTTGAGGAAAATATAAATTACCTTACTCGAAAAGACTCGGATATTTACTACGCTGAAGCTTCGGTTTCCCACGTCTCTCTTCGAACATTTGCCACTTCTCCACAAGATTTTCACCAAGGAACTACTTTACTTCTAAATTCTCTTACGATCTAGGTACGGATCGGCTTCTCTTAAAGGATAATTCGGTTCAAGCTCGGGAATTCAACTCTGAAAGACATGCTTGGATCACTACATACTTTCTCAATTGAGAAACATGAACAACATCATGACCTTAGCCAAAGTTGCGGCAAAATCCAACTTATAAGAAACGGCACCATCTTTCCACAATAATAAAGGGTCCAAGGTATTTCGGGCTCCATTCCCATTAACACCCAAAACATTTTAACACCATTCATAGGAGCACCACCTTCAAGAACCACTTTATCACACACCTCAAACTCTAACGGCATTGTGTAGGATATCGGGCATTAAGACTTTGACGGCTTGAGCGGCTTTCATTCTTATCACGAATAACCTCACATTATCAATGCGTGTTTTCAACAAGAACATCGGGGCCTAAATCACGATTGTCACTCAATTGATTTCCAACATATAGGACTCCGACATTTCCTTCCATAAAGAGCTTCATATGGAGCCATCTTGATCGATGCATGATAACTGTTGTTGTAAGAAAACTCCACCAACGGTAGACTCTTTTCCCAACTAGACTGGAAGTCAAGAGCACAAGCCTAAGCAAGTCTTCTAAAGTCTGAATAGTCCTCTCAGTCTGACCATCCGTAGAGGCATGAAAAGCAGTACTCATCAACAACTTACTACCCATGGCCTCTTGCAAAGCCTTCCAAAATCTCGAACAGAATCTCTGATCTCGGTCGGATATAATTTCCAAAGGAACACCATGGTATCTAACAATTTCATCCACATAAGCCTTTGCTAAACGATCCAAATTCCAAGTTTCTTTGATCGGAATAAATCTAGCACACTTGGTCAATCGATCAACAACAACCCAAACAGCATCTTTACCTCCAACGGTTTTCGGCAAAGCCATAACAAAATCCATTGAAATAGATTCCCACTTCCATAGCGGAATATCCAACGGTTGTAGCAATCCACCGGGTCTCTTGTGTTCAATCTTAACTTGTTGGCAAGTCAAACATCTTCCAACATATGACACAACATCACCCTTCAAGTTCGGCCACCAAAACTGCAGCTTCAAATCTTTGTACATCTTATCACCACCGGGGTGAATAGAATAAGGGGAAAGATGAGCTTAATCAAGAACTCGCTTCCTCAAATTAAGAGCATTAGGCACAAATAAACGACCATGGAAACGAAGAACACCTTCATTATCAAACTTGAAATCTTTACCTTTACCTTCTAGAATCTTGGCTTGGATAGACTTGTAGGTAAGATCATCAACTTGGCCTTCACGGATTTCACGGAGAAATATAGGCTCGGCAATCATAGCACCAATATGAACAAATCCACGCTCTACAAATTCCAAACTCAACCTTCGAAACTCGGCACAAAGACCAACAGGTAAAACATGCAAAGCAATCAAAGCATGAGAAGCTTTCCTACTGAGAGCATCTGCAACAACATTAGCCTTCCCTTCATGATACAACAACTCAAAATCATAGTCATTCACCAATTTCAACCATCTTCTTTGCCTCATATTCAACTCCTTTTGAGTAAATATGTACTTCAAACTCTTGTGATCGGTGAAGATACGACAATGAACTCCAATTAAATAATGTCTCCACACTTTCAAAGCATGAACAACCGCGGCCAATTCTAGATCATGAGTAGGATAGTTCACTTCATGAACTCTCAATTGCCTTGAAGCATAAGCCACCCCCTTCCTATTCTGCATAAGAACACAACCTAATCCCATTTTAGAAGCATCACAATAGACATCAAAGTCTACTCCATCTTCAGGCAAAGTCAACACCGGAGCGGTAGTTAACCTCTTCTTTAACTCTTGAAACGCATTTTCACAAGCTTCATTCCATAGGAATTTGGTTTCCTTCTTCAATAACTGAGTCATAGGTCTAACAAGCTTAGAGAAATCCTTGACAAATCTTCGATAATAACCAGCTAAACCAAGGAAACTTTGAATCTCTCTAATATTAGTCGGACTCTTCCAATCAACCACGGCCTCAATTTTGGAAGGATCCACCATTACACCCTCTTTAGAAATCACATGCCCAAGAAAGGACACCTTAGGTAACCAAAATTTGCACTTTGAGAACTTAGCATACCACTTCTGACGACGTAGAACACCCAAAATAGTCCTCAAATGAATAGCATGCTCTTCTTCGGACTTGGAGAAAATAAGAATATCATCAATGAACACCACCACACACTTGTCAAGATACTCACTAAATGTGCGGTTCATTTGATCCATAAAGATAGCAGGAGCATTGGTCAATCCAAATGGCATTACCTTGAACTCATAATGGCCATACCTCGTACTAAAAGCGGTCTTCGGAATATCAATATCTCTAACCGGAATTTGATGATAACCGGACCTCAAATCGATCTTCGAAAAAGTAGAAGCACCCTTTAATTGATCAAACAAATCCTCAATTCTAGGTAAAGGATACCTATTCTTGATTGTAATCCGATTCAATTCACGATAATCGATACACAACCTCATAGAACCATCCTTCTTCTTCACAAAAAGAACAGGAGCACCCCAAGGAGAGGCGCTTGGTCGAATAAAACCCTTTTCAATCATATCATCCAACTGCTTTCTTAATTCTTTCAATTCAGAAGGAGCCATACGATAAGGAGCTTTGGCAATTGGACCAGAACCAAGAACAAGATCAATAGAGAATTCAACATCACGCTCGGGAGGGATCCCGGGCAAATCTTCGGGGAATACATCAATGAACTCTCGAACAATAGGCACATCTTCAATACTTGGCAAAGAGGTATTTGAAGAAGTCACAACACACAAGAATGCTTGATGACCTTTTCTAACCATACTTACCAACTTCATAGCGGAAATTAAAGACACACCTTTACGGGGATGAGATCCCTTATAGGTTATTCTAACACCTAAAGGACTCTTTAAGAAAATCTTTTGATCACGACACTCGAACCTAGCATGATACATAGCTAACCAATCTATACCTAATATAATATCAAACTCTCCTAGAGGAAACTTAAGGAGATTCGCGGGGAAGATAGAACCCGAAATAGATATAGGTACATTTGGATAAAGAGTTGAACAAGAGATAATATCTCCGGAAGGTAAGGATATGGGAGTATCCTCACTAGATGTAGGCTTGATTGATAATTTATTCGCATAGGTCGATGACACAAAAGACATTGAAGCACCGGTATCAAATAAAATAAGACACGGTTGCTCTAAGATTGAGAACATACCCGTAATAATCTCGGGATGAGCGTTGACTTTAGCACGGCTCATGACAAAGATTAAACCCTTAGGTTTAGGAGGAGGGGGCAACTTTCGATCAGGGCAATCTTCATAACGATGACCACCCTTTTGACAAAAGAAGCACACATACGGTCGGTTGGTACAAGTTCTACCGGGGTGTAGAGGAAGTCTACAATGGCTACATTGACGACCTTGAGCTTGAGGAGCATAAGGCCTATGAGCCACATTCAAAGTAGCTCTAGGAATAAAAGGAGCAGGATTCCTTGAATTGGCATTGGAAGAAGGATTAAACCTCCTCTTGTTAGCATAGGAATTTGAAGAAGACGGAATAAACGGCCTCTTCCCAAAAGCATTCGGCCTAGGAGCATAAGAAGGAGAGGGATTGTTCATCAAGGCTTCATCCCTTATAGCCTTCATTGAATTCTCGACCCACAAAGCATCATCGTAAAGATCTCCAAAGGACGCGGTACCCCTTCTCACTTTACTTTGCAGAACGGCATTCAACTTATTACGATAGTAGAACGCCTGGTCTTCATCATCACGGATAAGCCTCGGCGCAAAGTCAGCGAGCTTATTAAACTCCGTAGTAAACTCCTGAGCTGATAGATTGCCTTGTTTAAAATCAATGAGCTCTTTAAGCCTTTGCTGTTTAAGCTCTTTAGGGTAAAATCTACCCTCCACAAGAGCTTTAAAGCAAGCCCAGTTAAAGTCCTCTTCAAGAACGGCAGCGGCACTTGTGATAGCCCACCATTTGTCGGCTTCCCTCACCAGAAAGTGTTTTGCAATCCTCACCTTGTCCTCTTCTCGGACTTGGTAAAGATCAAACTGCTTCTCCATCTCACGGAACCAGTCGGATAGCTCCGTAGGATCCGGTTCTCCACCATAAGGCACGATCTTACTCCTTGCAATTTGTCCCGCCACCCAAGCATAGCCACCTTGATGGTTGTCCTCCCGTCTACGGGGAACTTGGTTGGCATTAGCTAAAGCGGCATCTTGCTGATTTTTCAGCACTTGAGCAAGAGCCTCCATCATAACATTCTCAGCTACTCGCGGTCTAACCATCTTCATAAGAAACCAAAAACAAATTAAGTTACTCCTATCAATTAGCATAAACAAATAGACTACCAATTAAAATCCTTAACTTCTACCCAACTCTCTCATTTATTATTTCAAGGTCAAGTAGTTTAAGTTAGGGTTCACGTGTGTGCGTCGGGAGCGATCAAAGCTCTGATACCAACTGTGACAACCCTCGCGAATGCGGAAATATAAAACATACAAGCATGTGAAATAATATGCGGAAATACGTAGTTTTTAAAAACTTTAAACATGCAAGTTATATATAACACGAGGTGTGTCAAAATGTTACAAACTAAATACGGAAATACAACAAAGAGACGAGGTCTCTTAAAATGTTAGCAAAGAACAAGTGTTTAACAAACTAGCTACTATCGTCTAGAGGTGAAACTTCCAGGGACAACGCCCGCTAGCTCACACCCGAACCCCAGAATATCATATCCAAAAAGTCATCCAAAGCAAGCAACCTGTTCATCCATGAAAAACATGAATGCCACAGTCAGTGGGGAGTAACTTCGGGTTCTCCCAGCCATATCACATCAAACGTACATATAAGGAAATACGAAAGTAAAGTCATGCATATATAGATATCCATGTGAGTTATGATAAGAATAGATAGGCAATACGAGATATAATGATAAGATCATGTGGAAATCAAATCCGAACCATCATGTTTTTCAAAGACTCGGGAAAGACACTTTAGGCAACGAATACGCCATGGGCTTGTGCATCTCACCGTTAGGGTATAAGATTGATAAGATTGAGACTCGACAAACAAACCATGCCAAGTCATACGATGATCACAATAAATCCAACATATTATCATCCATTCACGAACCAATACATTGACGGTGCCCAATCATGCAATGACCATGAATAATATCATGAAATCACGCATTCAAAGACGACGACACAAAGACGACATCTCTCACGTTAAATGAAACGCACTAGCACCGTGTACATGGCAAGTATGATTAACAGGCATCCACGGGATAAAGCATTTCCCTGAACTCATACACGATGCTACATTTCGTATATATAGACTAATTTCCTCCTGGTAGGAACGATAATTAAACGGCTCCTAATCTAAACCTGGCCAGATTCTCGGAATTACATTTTCCGATTCGACATGCGATAAAGCGTTTCGCATCCAAGATTCGGTCTTACAAAGAAAACGCCGAGTACCCCAAATTCGGTAGATCAATTCACGAAAGAGGCGGAAAAGAGCTCAAGCCTCATTACAAGCGGTACGCTACATGCAAATAACACCACCTCGCAAGTACACAACATTTGACGGCCGGGTCGATCAACGCATAGCGTTCAACTCCCAACAACGTCGTCGTATGCCCACTAACACATGCATTTAAGCAGTAGGATACCTCTCCGTTCCGACATTCCAGCCTTACGAACGGAAAGGTAGCCAAGGGAATGAGAATACAAAGCACAAGACAAAATAGTGCTCAAACCGTAACATTTGTAAAAACCGACTCCAAGTGGGAACATATCGAAAACCGTCACGAAACATGTGATACAAGCGAATAAGATATCATATATCCAAAACATGAATATTATAAGTCACTATGTAAAATTATACGATAAACGGATCATGCGAACTATTATAAATTACGAGTTTTAGAAATTATAGGAAGAATATACAGCCGTGTTCCAGGCCGGGCAGTGGACCGGTGGCCGGTGGGCCGGCTCACAACACAAACAAAATTCCAAAATCATAGAAAAACAGAGAAAGTGGTCCAGGCCGGTCAGTGGACTGGCGGCCGGTCGACCGGCTCAGAACACCTCATACAAAATTTCCCAAAAATTCAAGGATGTTACTGATGTGTTCCCAGCCGGTTGGCAGACCGGCGGCCGGTCGACCGGCAGGGAGCACCAGTTCATCCGAGAGCCTTCAATTCATTTCCAATTCATTTCAATTCTCAAATATACTTCTAATAATCATCAACAATCAATATACATCATCAACATTCATCATATAACAACATTCATTAATCATACCATGATTCCTAAGCTTCTAATCGTATTCTAAATACGATTTCTAGCATATAAAGCATGTAAAACACGTAAATGATACCGAGTAACCCTTCACCGTTACCTTTAAGCGTCTCTACTGATCGTCAAGCTCCTCTTCTATAAGGTAGTAGTCTTTGTCGGGATCTTGGAGGTCACCACCTACAAATAGATCGTAAAAAGATGAATAAAGTTCATCTTGCGAAAGATGGAAAGCTTGAAAAGCGAGAAAGACGATACTTTTAATATGAATACGGATAGAGGAAGGTTAGGGAAGAAGAATAAGACGAACTTACGTAAATTCTATCAAAGAACGAAGAAGCTACGCGAATTCTAAGATCGATATCAAAGAGGGAAATTTTTGAGCTTTCTTCAGGAGGAAGATATTTGTTTTGGTGTTTGAATGAAAAATTAGGTTAAGGAGGGAGTTGTGTGAGTTATGAAGGAAAAAGTCAAAGACGGTTTCCAAAGTCAAGAAAGTCAAACTCGACTTAAAAGTCAAGAAAAGTCAAACTCGACTTAAGACGGGATTTTCATGGAATTTCTCGGAAATTCCAAATACGAACTCGGAAATTCTAAATTCGACTCGAAACATAAAAAGCAAATTTAAAACTTAAATTTGCTGAAAAGATTTCGTAAAATATTTCTACTAGAAAAATAGGGTACATTTCCGGGTGTTACATTGGAGCTTTAGAATTTTGGGTGTGACTATATCCGGTGACTATAGTAGCCATCGGGAATCAGTCTTGGTTTCGGTTTCATGGACAGAAAGCGGCACGTCGATCATTGTACCTTTTCCGCTATTAAGGTACGCATATTTTCCAACAATTCCAAATTAAATTACAATAATTTATAAATTTGAAAAATAAAACTTTGAATATTCTGGAACATTTCCAGGAATATCATCATGTCAAAATTTTGGTCAAAACTTTTTGAATCATTTTAGAGAAAAATATAGTTGCCATTAATCGATTTTATCAAATAAAATACTAAAATCACCTGAAAATTAATCTAATTAATTTTCAACTTATCAATCTGATATGTCGAATATTTATGCAATATATGATAATTTTTCTCAAGCCAAAAAATCATTTTAGCTAATTATGCCAAAATAATCACTATTTATGCCTTTTTAACTATTAAAAATAATAAATCATGCAAAATAAATCATATTTATCTCAAATTTTACATACAGTAGGTAAAATATGAATGTGATATCATACTAACATTTCATGGAAAGATTCAAAATTTAACTATTTTTAGTCATAAAATGTTCATTTTACTCATTAAAATGGATTTATTTAACTAAAAATCATTAAATAAAGTAATAATCTTCCATAAATCATCAAAATGACCTAAAAACATTTTAGGACCAAAAGGTATTTCATGCTTAAAATTTCGTGACTTTATCATATAAATCACAAA
Organism: Heliosperma pusillum; assembly: GCA_022085475.1. Classification (NCBI taxonomy): domain Eukaryota; kingdom Viridiplantae; phylum Streptophyta; class Magnoliopsida; order Caryophyllales; family Caryophyllaceae; genus Heliosperma; species Heliosperma pusillum. Next base: position 34,683 of record JAIUZE010006535.1, on the reverse strand, counting down.
TTTTCTAGTTTTTTTTTTTTTGTAACCATAACTCGTAAAAACTTCATAAAACCGATTGCATGCAACATCCTATGCTCTGATACCAATTGTTAGGTTCATATACCTACACTTAAGACACTTCTTAAGTAAAGCTAATGAACTCTTTAATTAGTTAAAAGATCTAGTTACATGCAAATAATATAAACCGAATTAGAGAAAGAAAATGTTCCTCACATTGATTATATTTCGGGTATTGGGCACAAATACAAGACACCTTCTTGTACTTGTTCTTGAGCTTAAGAATGTATGGATGAACTTCCTAGTTCCTAGTATAGGAACTCTCCTTGGTGATGCACCTAGACTATCCTTAATCTCTTGATTATTGTTTTACCAGAACAATAAACAAGATCCCCTTAATAACAAATATACAACACTCCACTTACTACTTTAGTAATGTGGTGTTTATACTCCAACAAAAGAACTATGAAACTTCTAAAGTTTCTAAGTATTTTGTTGTATTTTCTAGTGAGATGTTAAGTGAATATTATGAGATGTTCAAGTCAATATTATAAGAGGAAAACATCCTCTTATTATGCATCAATGACCGGCCAAGCATGGGTAACAACAAGCATGCTCATTACTTTTTGTCTAAACAAGATGGTAGGGTGGCTATAGGTGTTTAGGCTAGTAATGATTATGTTTAATCATCATTAGAATAATGTTTAAAGCCTAAACCTACCCAACCACCCCACAAAGCCGGTTATACCACTTAAAATGGACTCCATTTTATAAAATGTGATTTTGTCATTTGTCACACATCTGACATGTGACATGTTATCTCAAAATATAATTATGTATTTAACTAATTAAATACAATTTCATGTCAAGTAAATTAAACTTAACATTTTAAGTAATAATTTATAATCACATATATATAAAATGGGTCATCTCATATTTGGTTGATATGATCTACAACTAATTGTAATTATGATCAACCAATCATGCTTATCTCAAATGTTTTATAAACATTAAGCATTCTAATATAACAATTATATTATTGAATCTTATTTAATCATATTACAATAAGCTATATTTCTCACTCGTAAACTCGTTCTGTTTAAGGGATTAATTAATCTGTATCGTTATACAATTAATTAATATTCGAGATTAGGGAATCGTCCTTTCGGTGTGACCTCAAGGGATCAACTGATCACCACCATCATACAACAGTAATGTCAAACTCTAGTAAGCCAATCATTACCGATTAATGTGGATCAATTGACAATAATGTTAATCATCCCTTTGTATTCTCGCTAATGAGATTTAATTAAGTGATCACACTATTGTTGAGGACACTCACTCCAACACGCTTTTGGTCAAACGATCAACAATAACCCAAACGACATCTTTACTTCCAATGGTTGTTGGCAAAGCCATGACAAAATCCATAGAAATATATTCCTACTTTCATAGTGAAATATCCAAAGGTTGTAGCAATCCACCGGGCCTCTTGTGTTCAATTTTCACTTGTTGGCAAGTAAGACATCTTCCAACATAGAACACAACATCACCTTTTAAATTCGGCCACCAAAATTGTAGCTTCAAGTCTTTATACATCTTATCACCTCCGGGGTGGATAGAATAAGGAGAAAGGTGAGCTTCATCAAGAAGTCGCTTCCTTAAGTCAAGAGCATTAGGTACAAACACTCGGTTATGGAGTCGAAGGACACCTTTGTCATCGATATTGAAGTCTTTAGCTTTTCCTTTTAGAAGCTTGGCTTGAATAGACTTGTAGGTAGGATCATCAACTTGGCTTTCGCGGATATCGCGGAGAAGAACGGGTTCGGCAACCATGGCACCAACATAATCAAATCCACGTTCCACGAACTCCAACTTCAACTTTCAAAACTCGGTGCAAAGATTATCGGGTAACACCCACATAGCATTCAAGGCATGAGAATATTTCCTACTAAGATCATCGGCAACAACATTGGCCTTCCCTTCATGGTATAGCAACTCAAAATCATAGTCGTTCACCAATTCCAACTATCTTCTTTGTCTCATATTCAAATCCTTTTGAGAAAATGTGTACTTCAAACTTTTGTGATTGTAAAATATGCGACAATGAACACCAATAAGATATTGTCTCCACACTTTCAAGGCATGGACCATGGCGGCTAATTCCAGATCATGAGTAGGGTAGTTCACTTCATGAACTCTCAACTGTCTCGAGGCATAAGCAACCACTTTCCTATTTTGCATAAGTACACAACCCAATCCCATCTTGGAAGCATCACAATAGACATCAAAGTCTACACCATCTTCAGGTAAGGTCAACACCGGGGCGGTAGTCAACCTTTTCTTTAATTTTTGAAAAGCGGTTTCACAAGCTTCATACCATACGAACATGGTTTCTTTCTTCAACAATTGAGTCATCGGTCTAGCAAGCTTTGAGAAATCTCTGACAAATCTACGGTAGTAACCATCTAAACCAAGAAAACTTCGGACTTCTCTAACATCGGTTGGACTCTTCCTCTCAACCACAACTTCAATTTTAGAAGGGTCTATCATCACACCTTTTTTAGAAATTACATGTCCAAGAAAGGAAACCCTAGGTAACCAAAATTCAAACTTGGAGAATTTGGCAAACCACTTTTGACGACGAAGGACACCCAAAATGGTCTTAAGATGAATAGCGTGCTCTTCTGCGGTCTTGGAGAAAATAAGGATGTCGTCGATCAACACCACTACACACTTGTCAAGATACTCACTAAATGTGCGGTTCATTTGATCCATGAAAATAGCGGGGGCATTAGTCAATCCAAATGGCATCACCTTGAACTCAAAGTGACCATATCTTGTACTAAAAGCGGTCTTCGGTATATCGGCATCAGGAACGCGAATTTGGTGATATCCGAATTTCAAATCAATCTTGGAAAAAGTAGAAGCACCCATTAGTTAATCGAACAAATCTTCAATTCTTGGCAAAGGATACTTATTCTTGATCGTAATTCGGTTCAACTCATGGTAGTCAATACAAAGTCTTATGGAACCATCTTTCTTTTTCACAAAGAGAACGGGAGGCACTCGGTCGAATGAAACCTTTCTAAATCATATCATCAAGTTGCTTCCTTAACTCTTTCAACTCGGTTGGAGCCATACGGTATGGAGCCTTACCTATGGCTCCGGATCCGGGCACAAGATCAATGGAAAACTCAACATCATGCTCGGGAGGGATCCCGGGCAAGTCTTCGTGGAATACATAAACAAAATCACATACTATAGGTACATGTTCAATCTTTGAAAAGGAGATAGTTGTAAAAGTCACAATACACAAGAACGCTTGGTGACCCTTTCTTACCAAACTCACCAACTTCCTTGCGGAAATAAATTGCACACCCATTCGGGAATGAGATATCTTATAGGTTATTCTAACTCCTAAAGGACTCTTTAAATAAATCTTTTGATCTCTACACTCGAATCTAGCATGGTACAACGCTAGCCAATTAATACCTAGAATTACATCGAACTCTCCTAGAGGAAACTTAAGGAGATTAGCGGGAAAGATAGTACCCGCAATCGAGATAAGGACATTAGGGTAAAGTGTGACAACCCTCGCGAATGCGGAAATATAAAACATACAAGCATGTGAAATAATATGCGGAAATATGAAGTTTTAAAAACTTTTATACATGCAAGATAGATAAAACGAGGAGTGTCAAAATATTACAAACTAAGTACGGAATATAACAAAGAGACGTAGTCTCTCAAAGTGTTAACAAAGTAAAAGTGTTTAGCAAACAAGCTAAAATCGTCTAGATGTGTTTTATCCAGGGACAACGCCCGCTAGCTCACACCCGAACCCAAAGTGTCAAGCAAAAAGCCATCCAATCAAGCAACCTGTTCATCCATGAAAAACATGAACGCCACAGTCAGTGGGGAGTAACTCCGGGTTCTCCCAGCCATATCACATTAAACGTACATCCAAGGAAATACAAAAGTAAAATCATGCATATATAGATATACATGTGAGATACGATAAGGATAGATAGGTAATACGAGATATAATGATAAGAGCATAAGAGTTACAAGTCCGAATCCATCATGTGTTACAAAGACTCGGGGAAGACACTCTTAGGCAACCGAATACGCTCACTAGGGCTTGCATCTCACCGTTAGCGGTATAAGTTTGATAAGATTGAGACTCGACAGACAAACCAAGTCAAGTCATGCAATGATCACAACAAATCCAACATATTATCATCCATTCACGAACCAAGACCTGACGGTGTCCAATCATGCAATGACCATGAATAATATCATGAAATCACGCATTCAAGAACGACGATGCCCAATCATGCAATGACCATGAATAATATCATGAAATCACGCATTCAAAGACGATGACACGACGACCTCTCTCACGGTAAATGAAACGCACTAGCATCGTGTACAAGGCCAGTATGATTATGGGCATCCACGGGAGTAAAACCTTCCCTGAACGCATACACGATTCAATCCATTTCGTATATGTAGACTAATTGCCTCCTGGTAGGAACGATAATTAAACGGCTCCTAATCTAAACCTGGCCAGATTCCCGGAATCACATTTTCCGATTCGACATGCGATAACGTTTCGCATCCAAGACTCGGTCTTACAAATATATATGCCGCGTACCCCAAATTCGGTAGATCAATTCACGAAAGAGGCGGAAAAACAGCTCAAGCCTCATAACATGCGGTACGCTACATGCAAATAACACCACCTCGCAAGTACACAACATTTGACGGCCGGGTCGAACAACGCATAGCGTTCAACTCCCAACAACGTCGTCGTATGCCCACTAACACATGCAATTAAGCAGTAGGATACCTCTACGTTCCGACATTCCAGCCTTACGAACGGGAAGGTAGCCAAGGGAATGAGAGTACAAAGAACAAGACAAAATAGTGCTCAAACCGTATCATTTGTAAAAACCGATTCAAAGTGGGAACATACCAAAAACCGTCACAAAACATGAGAATAGGGAATCATATAAGTTTGAATATGATAAACATGAGTAAATACATGATACATAAGCATTAGAACAAGTTTATGAAGCATAATGAATAAAAACATAGATCACCTCTCCAAAACAACATTGTTTGGAAACCAACGAAAACAAGGGTCCCCTTCAAACGGTCATAACTAGAGTTCTAGACATGGGAATGCAGAAATTCAAAGTGGAGGTGATAGCTTATCCTCTTAAGGTGTCAAACGAGTATTACAAGACCCAAACAAGCAAGTAACGAAGGAGATATGATCATTTTACGAAAAGGGGTCAGTGTAGGAAAAATTCTGTCGGCAGAGAATGACGCAGCCTGCGTCACCCCGACGCAGCCTGCGTCCTACGACGCAGCCTGCGTCCCCCAACGCAGCCTGCGTCCTTCACGGGATTCAAGGACGATCAATTTCCAACAAGTTACCAACAACAAAATCATCATTTATCATCACAAACCATCAATTCTCATATCAATTAACAACTAACAACAACCAACAACAACAACACAAGTCCTAAACATACTAACCATAATCTAAATACGGTTTCTATCCTAGAAATCACATAAAACACGTAAATGATATCGAGTAACCCTTCACCGTTACCTTTAAGCGTCTTTAAACGGTTACTAAGCTTTCCTAGTCTCCACCTACATACAAGTAGATAATAAAAGATGAATATATCATTCACCTTGAGAAAGACGGATAATTTAAAAAGCGAGAAAGACGGTAATTTTATTACCAATACGGATAGAGGAAGCTAAGAGGGGAAGAATAAGACGAACTTACGTGAATTTGAACAAGAAATGAAGGCGTAGCGATGATTCGAAAATGGATGAAAATGGAGGCAAGGTTTTGGGTTTTCTTAGTGAAGAAGAAAGAAATTTGAGTTGTGGGAAATGAATTAGGTTTAGGGTGAGGAAGGGAGTATATGAAGGAGAAAGTCAACGAAAGTCAAAGGCGGCTCAAAAGTCAAGAAAAGTCAAAGACGACTCAAAAGTCAGGAAAAGTCAAAGACGACTCAAAAGTCAAGAAAAGTCAAAGTCGCCTTAAGACGGGATTCATATGGAATCTCGCGGAAATTTCAAATATGAACTCGGAAATTCTAAATTCGACTCGGAAAATTAAATTTACGATTAAAACTAAAATTCGCTGAAAAGATTTCGTAAAATATTTCTACTAGAAAAATAGGGTACATTTCCGGGTGTTACAATCACCCCACCTTTTAGAAAGTTTCGTCCTCGAAACTTGAGAGTAGAAAACAAAAGTATTAAGGAAGACAAGAATCGGTTTTCAAAATTAATACGAAAACTCTTATAAGGGGAAACATTTATGAAATGATGTTCTTCTCGAAAACGTTTTAAGTAAATTTTTCATAAGTGAGAAACTTTATTTACGAATCATAAGAGTGCCCGTCGTGAACGAGAACTCTAGCTATCAAAAATCAAATCAATGTTGAAATAGTGAAATCGAAATTCAAAACAACGTTAGTAAGTGCAGGACTAGTTATCAGACGTCTCCAATAACAAGTGCAAACATCCAACCAAACGCAAAATCCAAGTATAAAAGCAAAAGAAATCCATTTTCTCCAAAAAGAGGGTACACAATCCATCTTTACACTTCTTTGAAAAGTTATATATTAGAAATACAATATGGAAATTCGAAGGTTTTCTGAAAGATAAAATCAAAATAAAAACACATTACACGTACATAGAGCGACTCGAGCATCACAAACACAAATCACGATAATAAAATATATACAAAACACGCAAAAACAAAACAAATCGAACTCTTAGGGATATGAAGAATCACGATGAAGTCGGCACGAAGATCTATAAGAACTCGATAGTACTAACTCTACTGATACTCTAATCCTCAAGAGAATGCAATTTACCCAATTTGCAACTCATCATTTTCAATCATCAGAATTCCTACAAAAATATTCCATAATCACAAAACTTCGAGTAACAAATCCCAATTATTCGAATCCAATTAGAATCTACTGAGGTCTATCGGCACGGTAGACTCCACAACTAACCACCCACATGAAAATTCATTGCGTACTCTAATCTTCTTAGCTCCATCAAAACTCTTATTAGAAACCACCAACAAAATATTTATATCTAGGGAAAACATGATCGCTAACAACCACAAAGTAAAGGACTTACCATGAAATCCTTTGATCCAATTTATTCCAAAACTCATTACCCTAAAACTATTAACAATGAACCTTCTCATCTTCAAAAGTTAAATCACAAACCTCAAAAGGGATTAGTCACACAATCTCATTTCACTTAACTTTTGCCAATCATAGGGCAATGCGACCGTAAATCAATTTATTTAGCTCCTTCAAACTCTCAATACATCGGTTTTCGCTTATGACAATATTCCTCAAGTTTGGTCATCCAATCCAAATTCCACAAGGTAATTATTCCCGTTAGGGTCCAACATATAAAGACCACAATTTCCCAAGTAACACTTAAAGAATCACTAAAATTCTTAACCACAACTACCAACTATCATTATGCTTATTTCGATCCTCAAAA
>JAIUZE010006535.1:0-20080 GCA_022085475.1 Heliosperma pusillum | reverse complement strand
ATATGATAAAAATGAGTCAATACATGATACATAAGCATTAGAACAAGTTTATGAAGCATAATGAATAAAAACATAGATCACCTCTCCAAAAAAAACGTTGTTTGGAAATCAACGAAAACAAGGGTCCACTTCAAACGGTCATAACTAGAGTTCTAGACATGGGAATTCATAAATTCGAAGTGGAGGTGATAGCTTATCCTCTTACGGTTCCAACGAGATGTCACACGCCCAAAACAAGCAAGTAACGAAGGAGATATGATCATTTTACGAAAAGGGGTCAGTGCAGGAAAAGTTCAGTCGGCAGAGAATGACGTCGGCCCTGTGTTCACCGACTCAGCATGCGTCCTTCTCGGGATTCAAGGACGATCAAATATCAACATGTTATCAACAACAAAAACCTCATTTATCAACACAAACCATCAATTCTCATATCAATTAACAACTAACAACAACCAACAACAACAACACAAGTCCTAAGCATACTAACCATAATCTAAATACGGTTTCTAACATGGAAAACACATTAAAACACGTAAATGATATCGAGTAACCCTTCACCGTTACCTTTAAGCGTCTTCACTACTCGTCAAGCTCCTCTTCTATTGGAAAATAGCCTTTGTCGGGATCTTGGAGGTCACCACCTACATATAGATCGTAAAAGATGAATAAAATTCATCTTGAGAAAGACGGAAAGATTGAAAAGCGAGAAAGACGATGATTTTAATATCAATACGGATAGAGGAAGCTAAGAGGGGAAGAATAAGACAAACTTACGGGAATTTGAGCGAGTAACGAAGGAGCTATGAAGATTCAAAGATCGAAAAATGGATGGAGGCAAGGGTTTGGGGATTTCTTATGAAGGAAGAAAGGTGTTTGTGTTTGAGTAGGAAAATAGGTTAAGGAGTATGATGGAGTATAAGTAAAGGGTGAGTCGGAAAAGTCAACGAAAGTCAAAGACGGCTCAAAAGTCAAGAAAAGTCAAAGACGACTTAAAATTCAAGAAATGTCAAAGACGACTTAAAAGTCAAGAAAAGTCAAAAACGACTTAAAAGTCAAGAAAAGTCAAAGACGACTCAAAAGTCAAGAAAAGTCAAAGACGACTTAAAAGTCAAGAAAAGTCAAACTCGTCTTAAGACGGGATTCTCATGGAATCTCGCTGAAATTCCAAATACGAACTCGGAAATTCTAAATTCGACTCGAAACATTAAATTCTAAATTAAAACTTAAATTTGCTGAAAAGTATCCGTAAAATATTTTTACTAGAAAAATAGGGTACATTTCCGGGTGTTACAATCACCCCACCTTTTAAAAAGTTTCGTCCTCGAAACTTGAGAGTAGAAAACAAAAGTATTAAGGACAAGAATCGGTTTTCAAAAGTATTAAGGACAAGAATCGGTTTTCAAAAGTAATACGAAAACTCTTATAAGGGGAAACATTTATGAAATGATGTTCTTCTCGAAAACGGTTTAAGTAAATTTTTCATAAGTGAGAAACTTTATTTACGAATCACAAGAGTGCCCGTCGTGAACGAGAACTCTAGCTATCACAAATTAAATCAATGCCAAAACAGCGAAATCGAAAATCAAAACAAGTGTTAGTAAGTGCAAGACTAGTCACCAGACGTCTCCAATAACAGATCTAAACACTCAACTAAACACAAAATCCAAATATAAAAACGAAAGAATCTATTTTCTCCAAAAAGAGGGCACAAAGTCCATCTTTAGACTATTTTTAAAAAGTTAAAATAGGATTACGATAAGATGGAATTCAAAGACGAAGGCGAAAAAGGAAAACAAGGTTGATTTAAGGAAGTGAACTACCAGACACGATCTCCGGGGGGGCATCGACTTCGGCTCGACGGAGTACAAAGCTGGATCCTTTAGTTTTGGCACCGGTTGCGGAAGTCTGACGATCGGGACATTCACGAATGAGGTGTCCAGGCTTCTTGCAGAAAAAGCAAAAGAGGGGCCTATCATAGCATCCTACTCCCGGGTGAAAGGGCTTCCTACAACCGCCACAAAATCGACTTCGAGCTTGAGCTTGAGGGGGAGCATTGAAACGTCTCTGGTTAGCATAGGCATTAGAGAAAGAGGGAGCGAAAAGTCTTTTGTCATGGAAGTTTGACCTTGGATTGAAAGAGGAAAAAGGAGATGGACTCTTCATCTTCGCCCCATCACTAAAGACCTTCATGGAGTTCTCGGCCCGAAGGGCATTGTCATACAAATCTCCGAAAGATGTAGAGCTCCTCCTTACTTTGCTTTGGAGCAAACCACTAAGCTTATTACGACAGTAAAAAGCTCTATCTTCATCATCCTTGATGAGTCCTGGCGTAAAGCAAGCAAGCTGGTTGAATTGGGTGGTGAAGTCTTGGGTCATCAAATCACCTTGCTTGAAATCGATGAACTCTCTGAGTCTTTGCTGCTTGAGCTTCATGGGGTAAAATCGATCCTCAACAAGAGACTTGAAACATTCCCACTCGAAATTGATTTCAAGAATAGCGGTGGGATTGGAAATAAACCACCAGTAGTCTGCCTCCCTTACCAGGAAGAACTGAGCAATCCTTACCTTGTCCTCTTCAAGGACTTGGAAATAGTCGAATTGGTTCTCCATTTCTCGAAACCATTCCGAGAGCTCGGTTGGGTCCGGCTCTCCACCATAAGGCGTAATATTGCTCCTAGCAATTTGGCTAGCCACCCAAGCATAGCCTCCTTGGCAATTGTCTTCTCTATGAGGAGGGACTTGGTTGGCACTAACAACGTTCTCTTCTACACGAGGTTCAACCATCTTCATAAGAAACAAAAACAAATTAAGTTACTCCTATCAATTAGCGTACACAAATAGACTACCAAATAAGTCCTTAACTTCTACCCAACTCTCATTTATTATTTCAAGGTCAAGTAGTTTAAGTTAGGGTTCACATGTGTGCGTCGGGAGCGTTAAAGAGCTCTGATACCAACTGTGACAACCCTCGCGAATGCGGAAATATAAAACATACAAGCATGTGAAATAATATGCGGAAATATGAAGTTTTAAAAACTTTTATACATGCAAGATAGATAAAACGAGGAGTGTCAAAATATTACAAACTAAGTACGGAATATAACAAAGAGACGTAGTCTCTCAAAGTGTTAACAAAGTAAAAGTGTTTAGCAAACAAGCTAAAATCGTCTAGAGGTGTTTTATCCAGGGACAACGCCCGCTAGCTCACACCCGAACCCAAAATACCAAGCAAAATGCCATCCAATCAAGCAACCTGTTCATCCATGAAAAACATGAACGCCACAGTCAGTGGGGAATAACTCCGGGTTCTCCCAGCCATATCACATTAAACTAACATCCAAGGAAATACAAAGTACAATCATGCATAATCGATATCATGTGAGAAACTGCGGAAGTAGGTAATACGAGATATAATGAATAAGAGCATCAGAGTTACAAGTCCGTAACCATCATATTATAGAAAGACTCGGGAAGACACTCTTAGGCAATCGAATACGCTCACTAGGGCTTGCATCTCACCGTTAGCGGTATAAGATTGATAAGATTGAGACTCGACAGACAAACCACGTCAAGTCATGCGATGATCACAATAAATACAACAATATTATCATCCATTCACGAACCAAGACCTTGACGGTGTCCAATCATGCAATGACCATGAATAATATCATGAAATCACGCATTCAAAGAACGACGATGCCCAACTCATGGCAATGACCATGAATAATATCAATGAATCACTTCATTCCAAAGACGACGACACGGACGACCTCTCTCACTGTAATGAAACGCACTAGCATCGTGTCACAAGCAAGTATGATTAACAGGCATCCACGAGATCACATTTCCCTGAACTCATACTCGATGACATTTCGTATATGTAGACTAATTTCCTCCTGGTAGTAACGATAATAAAACGGCTCCTAATCTAAACCTGGCCAGATTCTCGGAATCACATTTTCCGATTCGACATGCGATACACGTTTCGCATCCAAGACTCGGTCAATCATAGACGCCGAGTACCCCCAAATTCGGTCGACATTCACGAAAGAGGCGGAAAAGAGCACAAGCCTCATAACAAGCGGTACGCTACATGCAAATGACACCACCTCGCAAGTACACAACATTTGACGGCCGGGTCGATCAACGCATAGCGTTCGCCTCCCAACAACGTCGTCGTATGCCCACTAACACATGCATTTAAGCAGTAGGATACCTCCCCGTTCCGGCATTCCAGCCTTACGAACTTGGAGGTAGCCAAGGGAATGAGAGTACAAAGCACAAGACAAAATAGTGCTCAAACCGTATCATTTGTAAAAACCGACTCAAAGTGGGAACATACCATAAACCGTCACAAAACATGAGAATAGGGAATCATATAAGTTTAAATATGATAAACATGAGTCAATACATGATACATAAGCATTAGAACAAGTTTATGAAGCATAATGAATAAAAACATAGATCACCTCTCCAAAACAACGTTGTTTGGAAACCAACGAAAACAAGGGTCCACTTCAAACGGTCATAACTAGAGTTCTAGACATGGGAATGCAGAAATTCCAATTGGAGGTGATAGCTTAACCTCTTAGGGTTCCAACGAGATGTCACACGCCCAAAACAAGCAAGTAACGAAGGAGATATGATCATTTTACGAAAAGGGGTCAGTGCAGGAAACATTCTGTCAGCAGTGTATGATGCGGCCTGCGTCACCACGACGCAGCCTGCTTCCTACGACGCAGCCTGCGTCCCCCAACGCAGCCTGCGTCCTTCACGGGAGTCAAGGACGATCAAAAATCAACATGTTATCAACAACCAAATCCTCATTTATCAACACAAACCATCAATTCTCATATCAATTAACAACTAACAACAACCAACAACAACAACACAAGTCCTAAGCATACTAACCATAATCAAAATACGGTTTCTATCCTAGAAATCACATAAAACACGTAAATGATATCGAGTAACCCTTCACCGTTACCTTTAAGCGTCTTCAGTACTCGTCAAGCTCCTCTTCTATTGAAAAATAGCCTTTGTCGGGATCTTGGAGGTCACCACCTACATATAGATCGTAAAAGATGAATAAAATTCATCTTGAGAAAGACGGAAAGATTGAAAAGCGAGAAAGACGATGATTTTAATATCAATACGGATAGAGGAAGCTAAGAGGGGAAGAATAAGACAAACTTACGGGAATTTGAGCGAGTAACGAAGGAGCTATGAAGATTCAAAGATCGAAAAATGGATGGAGGCAAGGGTTTGGGGATTTCTTATGAAGGAAGAAAGGTGTTTGTGTTTGAGTAGGAAAATAGGTTAAGGAGTATGATGGAGTATAAGTAAAGGGTGAGTCGGAAAAGTCGACGAAAGTCAAAGACGGCTCAAAAGTCAAGAAAGTCAAAGACGACTAAATCCAGAAAAGTCAAAGACGACTTAAAAGTCACGAAAAGTCAAGAACGACTGAAAAGTCAAAGAGTCAAAGACAACTTAAAAGTCAAGAAATGTCAAACTCGTCTTAAGCGGGATTCTCAGGACCTGGCGGAAATTCAAATACGAACTCGGAAATTCTAAATTCGACTCGAAACATTAAATTCTAAATTAAAACTTAAATTTACTGAAAAGTATCCGTAAAATATTTCTACTAGAAAAATAGGGTACATTTCCGGGTGTTACATAAAGAGTAAAACTTGAGATCATTTCTCCTGATGGTAAGGATATGGGAGTATCCTCAATATAAGTAGGCTCGATAGATAATTTATCAACATAAGTTGAAGACACAAAGGATATAGAAGCACCGGTATCAAATAGTATAAGACACGGTTGCTCTAAGCTTGACAACATACCCGTAATTATCTCTGGATGAGCATCGGCTTCGGCTCGGCATAGAACATAGATAGATCCTTTGGGTTTGGCAATTGGAGGGGGCAACTTACGATCGGGGCAATCATCATAACGGTGACCTCTCTTTTGGCAAAAGAAGCAAACATCAGGTCGGTTGAAGCATCCTACACCGGGGTGGTGTGGTTGTCTACAATAGTTACATAAACGACCTTGAGCTTGAGCTTGAGGGAGAGCATAAGGCCTATGATCCACATTAGAAGTAGCTCGGGGCGAGTAAGGAGTCCTTGCATTTGCATTTGGGGGAGGGTTGAATCTCCGCTTGTTGGCATAGGCATTAGAAGACGACGGAGTAAACGACCTTTTCCCATAGAAGTTTGGCCTAGGTGCGAAGGAAGGAGGGGGACTCTTCATCATTGCTTCATCCTTGATGGCCTTCATGGAGTTCTTGGCCCAAAGGGCATCATCATACAAATCTCCAAAAGAGGTAGAATTTCTCCTTACTTTGCGTTGGAGCAAAGCACTAAGCTTATTACGGTAGTAAAAAGCTCGGTCTTCATCATCCTTGATGAGCCTCGGTGCAAAGTGAGCAAGCTTGTTGAATTGAGTGGTGACGTCTTGAGCCGTCAAGTCACCTTGCTTGAAATCAATGAATTCCTTGAGTCTTTGTTGTTTGAGCTCCTTGGGATAAAATCGGTCCTCAACAAGAGCCTTGAAACATTCCCAATTGAAATTAACTTCAAGATAGCGGTGGGATTAGTAATCGCCCACCAATTGTCGGCTTCCCTCCCAAGAAAGTGCTTAGCAATCCTAACTTTGTCCTCTTCACGGACTTGGTACAAGTCGAATTGCTTTTCCATCTCCCGAAACCACTCCGAGAGCTTGGTACGGTTCGGTTTTTCCACCATACAGTGTGATCTTGCTCCTAGCAATTTGGCTAGCCACCCAAGCATAGCCTCCTTGGTGATGGTCTTGTCTATGAGGAGGGGCTTGGTTAACTTGAGCATTGGCCGCATCATGTTGATTGTGTAGGACTTGAGTAAGAGCCTCTAGAATGACATTCTCTACTAGTCGAGGTCTAACCATTTTCATAAGAGACAAAAACAAATCAAGGTTAATCCCAACACTTAACATAAACAAAGAGACTACCAAGTAAAGTCCTTAATTTCTACCCATCTCTCATTTAATTTCAAGGCCAAGTAATTTAAGTTTAGGGTTCGCGTGTGTGCGTCGGGAGCGTCATAGGCTCTAATACCAACTGTGACAACCCTCGCGATAGCGGAAATGAAACATAACAAGCATGCAATTTATATAGCGGAATTTACAATATTTTTGAAACTTTTTACATGTCAAAAGAAAAGTACGAGGAATGTCAGATAATTACAGGCTAAAGGATAATATACTACAAGAGACGTAGTCTCTCAAAACGTTATCAAATATCAAAGTTGTTTAGCAAACTCGCTAAGAAACGTCTAGGGGTGAATCGTCGAGGCCAACGCCCGCTAGCTGACGCCCGAACCCAAAAACAAGAAAAATCCATCCAAGCAACCTGTTCATCCATGAAAACATGAACGCCACAGTCAGTGGGGAGTAACTCCGGGTTCTCCCAGCCATATCACAAATAACATACTTAAACGGTAATAGACAACTAGAAGCATACATATATATATATACATGTGAGTTACGAGAAGAATAAATAGGCATTTCAATATATAAAGATATAAGGGCACGAGGTACAAAACTGTAAGCATCCGATTATAGACAAACTCGGGGAAGACACCCTTAGGCAACAATATACTCATTAGGGTTTGCATCTCACCGTTAGCGGCAT
The DNA here is from genome assembly GCA_022085475.1 of Heliosperma pusillum. Lineage (NCBI taxonomy): Eukaryota > Viridiplantae > Streptophyta > Magnoliopsida > Caryophyllales > Caryophyllaceae > Heliosperma > Heliosperma pusillum. Next base: position 12,408 of record JAIUZE010006535.1, on the reverse strand, counting down.
ATACTTGATAAGATACAGACTCGACATATAAACCACGCCAAGTCATCCAACGGGCACAAATAATCAATATATAAACATTCGTCCAAACATACGAATATGGTAACATTATCTCTCACGGTTAATGACACGCACTAGCACCATGTACATAGAAGGTATGATCAATACGCATCCACAGGATAAACATTTCCCTGAACTCATACACGATTAACATTTCGTATATGTAGACTCAATTCCTCCCGACAGGACGACGATAATAATACGGTCCAAGTCTAAACATGGCCAGACTCTCGGAATAAACATGTTCCGATTCAACATGCGATAAACATTTTGCATCCAAGACTCGATCAATTACAGAAACCGGGTACCCCAAATTCGGTCAACATTCACGAAAGAGGCGGAAAGAGCACAAGCATCATAAACAAGTGGTATGCTACATGCAATGACACCACCTTGCAAAGATATGACATTTGACGGCCGGGTCGATCAACGCATAGCGTTCGCCTCCCAACAACATCGTCATATCTCCTCTAAAAACATGCATAGAAGCATTAGGGATACATCTCCTCGTTCCGACATTCCAGTCTAACAAGCGAGAAGGTATAGCCGGGGCATGAGAGTTCATAGCACTTAACAATTAGTGCTCCAATCAAAACATATGTAAAACCGACTCAAAGAGGGACGTACCAAAAACAGTCACAAAACATGTGATATAAGCGAATGGGATATCATATATTCTAAACATGAGTATTTAATACTATTACATAAGTTTCTACGATAAATGAACCATACAAACTATTATAAGTGAATGTATAAGAAAGAAATGAAAGAACGATCACAAGGGTTGCTAGCCGTCAAGGGACCGGCCGCCGGCTACCCGGATGGCACTTGACAACACCAAATTGTGTTGTGTCTAGTAGTACTTATTAGGGTCTTTTGTTTTACTTTTTACGGGTCATTAGCGTTATTTTATGTTAACTTTAGTTTTAGTAATAATGTTATTATTTAGTAATTTGAGTCAATTTTGAGAGTCAAACCCGGAAGTCAACGAAAGTCAAACCCAAAACCCAAGACCCAAAAACCCGGAAATTGGAGTGGGCTAGCAATGAATCATCAAGGCAAGAAGACCAAACCCAATGGGTCAATGGAAGTCAAGGCGGGGCCAAAAATCCATGGGTCAACGAAAGTCAAGAAGGAAAGCAAAGGGAAATCTAGCAGCATAGGACGCAGCCTGCGTCATCACAACGCAGCCTGCGTTCTTTCTCAGCACGACATTTCTTCATTTTTCCGTCTTGTCTTTTGAAAGCCCACCTTTTCAAGGCCCCTAGGTTTGCGGACTAAGGGTATTTAAGCAGAAATCTGAAGAGAGAGAAAGGAGCCAAGCATACAACATTCAACATCATATTTTTCCTTAGAAATTCTCTAGTTTGTTCTTCAACTTTGGCTCTTGTAATTGATTTTATTTAGAAATGGGTTGTAATATGAAGACTATGGGTAGCTAATCCTTTCTTTGCTTAGTGTAATTTGAACAAGTTCTTCCCTTTTAGCATTGTAAGACCTTTTGAACCTTCTTTCTCTATTTAATTCCATTTTCTTATGTTTGAATTCCATTGTTGAATGAATTGTTGTTAAGACTAACCATCCTAGCAATTGTTTGTTTAATTAAATGCTTTGTTTTGATGAATTTGGTTAATTTGTCTTGGTATTTGTTGAAGCAACCTTGAAAGATTGTAACTTTGGTTTAAAAGTTGGAATCTTTTGAGTGGAATTAGGGTTATTGTGTAATTAGAACATGGTTTAATGTTTTATTACATGATTCTAGCATGTTTCTATGGTTTTGTGCTTAAAGCTTGCATCTTTATTTATGCTTATGTTTTAAGAAGTATTGGTTGAGTTGTATTGGGTCATTTATTGATGGTTTAATTCATGGTGGCTAATTCTTAGAAACTTGTAATAGATAATTAGAGAAGAGAGGAAAGGAGGGGTCTTTAGTTTGTTAATTGTGGGGAACTTGGGATAATTGCACTAAGTTGTTTCTCCATATTTGAATCTTTGAGTATTTAGTTGTTGTTGGTAATTTTAGACTTGATAATCTATTCTCATGAAAAACTTTCTCCCTATATGTTATCTACATGTTTTCCATTGTGAATATCATAGTTTGTAATTAAATTAAGCCTTTGTTTTAATTAGTGTCTTAATTAGTAATTAGTGTCTTAATTTGTGATTAGAGTCATTAGTTTTGTTAATTGATATTTTTTGCAAGAGTCTAGATTAGATTATATTAGCATTACCGCTTTCCCTTGGGTTCGACCCTTTTCTTACCCTTAGTACCCTTTTATTTAGGTTGGTTTGAGTCTAGGTAAGGTTTTATAAATTTCTATTTGGCCTAGTTAATTTTTGGAATTAACGACACCGTATTTTAGCGCGTCAAATTTGGCGCCGTTGCCGGGGAAGGCAATATAGCTAAATATCCAATTGAAACTCTTGTTAGTGTCATACTTTGTTTAGATTGTTTTTCAAATATTTCTTTTTGTATTGTTTGTAGGTTACTTTGTTTTGAAGTTAGTAATTGTGTTGTTGAGTTGTTTTTAAAAGTTTGTGCCTAGGTCACAAGAGGGACTTGGTGACCAAGACATTGATCCTTCCTCAAGTAGCATATCCAATTGGTTGTTTTCGAATCCCCTCTATAGGAGACCCTTTTGGAGGGAGCCTATGGAGGAGGAGTTGGAGAACAATATATTTCAAGAACAACCGGAGCAAACATTTGAGTCACCACCGAGGGTACCATCCCCATTGAACATCCTCTACCCACCCAATATGGAGGATAATAGAACGATTGGTGAGATCCGGGCGAGGAACTATGAGGAGCAACCACTATGTATCGCATATCCTCCCATGGGGGATGTAAACTTCGAGCTCAAGGGGTTCTTTTTCCATAACTTGCCTAGATTCCATGGAATGGTGGGGAATGACCCCAATAGGCACTTGGCCGAATTCCACATGATTTGCCAAGGGGCTATTCCCCAAGGAGTGACCGAAGACCAATTCAAGCTAAGGGCATTTCCGTTTTCTCTACAAGATGCCGCTAAGGAATGGCTCTTTTGTCTTCCGGCCCACTCCGTCACCACTTAGGTGGGTTTGAAGAAGAAGTTCCTTGAGAAATATTACCCGGATGCAAGGCACAATCACTCAAAGAAGCTCATCACTACCATTGAGCAAGATATGGGGGAAACCCTTTATGACTATTGGAAGCGCTTCTAAAGCCTTGTGGCAAGATGCCCATATCATGGGATGTCGGGGGACGATTTATTGACGGCCTTCAATGAAGGGTTGTGCCAAAACGACCAACGGATGATCATTGCCGCCACCGGAGGTGGAATTGATACACTTAATGTGGCCGAGGCCAACAATATTATTGAGAAGTTGGCGATGAATACAAGAAGCTACGGGAGGAAGAATGAAAGGGGAGGAAGCTCTAGAAATGTATCTTCCATGGAAGATCCTTATGCCTCTCAAAATCACAAAATCATGCAAGAGATGGGTGAGCTTAAAAGCATGGTGTCCAACTTGTTTGTCAACAAAAGTAGCTCATTTTCTCAACACCCCGTCCCACTTGAATGTTCATATTGTGGAGGTGACCATGCTACAAATACATGTTACATCATGATTGAGCAAGGAGCCACTATGGAGAGCGTCAATGCTATGGGGTATGGGAATTACAATTCTAAGAACCAAAGTGGTGGAGGAATGTATAACCAAGTGGGAAACCGTGATCTTTTGGGGTGGGGAGGTGACAAGTCAAAGAGCTTTGAAAATGGTCGATTCAATCACTTGAGAGCCCAAAATCCAACCCAAAACCGAAACTCTAATTTCCATCAAAATCCCCAAAGAAATTTCAACAACCCAAGACCCAACAACTCAAATTTTCCAAGTAATTCTCAATCCCAAAGACAACCAAACCAAGGTCCCATTCAAGGGAATTCTTCTTCTAAAGGGAACTTGAGTGACATCTTGCAAACACTCCTTGCCAATCAAGAGAAAGATAGGGAGGAGGCAAGGAGGGATAGAGAGGAAGCAAGGAAGGATAGGGAGGCTTACAACCTTAGGGTGAGCAACTTGGAAACCCAACTATCCCAAATGGCCTCAAATATGTCAAAATCCCAAGCCTCAAGCTCCACAAGATTCCCATCTCAAACCATTCCCCCACCAAGGGAAAATGCTAGTGCCATGACCTTGAGGGGAGGCAAAGAGTTGGAAGTAAACCCCCTTGGAAAAGGAAAGGAAAAGATGAAGAATCTTGAGATGGAAACCTTGGAGATTGAAGACAAGGAGAATTGGTGGTTGGTCATGAAGAGCTATCGAAGAATGAAAAAGGGGCATCCAAAAGCAAGGACCCCAAGGGAGACATTTCAAGGAAGGGCAAAGACACTATTGAAGATGATGAAGTGGAGGAGTACATACCGGAAGTCCCATTTCCTAGTGCTTTGATAAGCACAAGGAAGTATGCCAAGGAGAATGACTTATATGAGACTTTCCGGAAATGTGAGGTAAACATTCCTCTTCTTAACTTGTTGAATAGTGTCCCTAGGTATGCAAAGTTCTTGAAAGAACTTTGTACACCTAGGAGAAATCCTAAGAAGGGAACCCATAAGGTTAGGGTGAGTGAACATGTGTCGGCAATTTTCAAGCAAAATTTACCGAAGAAATGTGGAGACCCGGGCATGTTCACCATCCCTTGCACTATTGGGAGAAAAAGTTTTAAACGTGCCATGCTAGACCTTGGGGCTTCTATAAACGTCATGCCCCTATCTATCTATGGGAACCTAGGTTTAGGACCTTTGTCTAAGACCGGAGTGGTCATTCAATTAGCCGATAGGTCTAGTGTCTATCCCAAGGGCATGGTAGAGGATGTGCTAGTGGAAGTCGATAATCTTGTCTTCCCGGCGGATTTCTACGTCTTAGATATGGAATCTAGCTCTAGTGCCACCCCTCTCCTTCTTGGTAGGCCGTTTATGAAAACTTCAAATACCAAGATCGATGTTTCAAACGGGTGCTTGACTATGGAGTTTGAAGGGAAAAGATTAACTTACAATATATATGACTCCATGCGGCACCCGAGTGACCATCAATCTTGTTTCTTCTTGGATATCTTTGAGCCATTAGTGAATCAAATTTATAAACTTTGTGATAGAGACCCACTCGAAGTAGCTTTAACTAACCACATGGAAGAGGAAGGTTTGCGTTTGTTGTTGGCCGTTGATGTGCAAGAATGTCTTGAAAACTTGGAAAGGGAAGAGCCCCTAGAAACATATGAGGAACTCAACATCATAGAAATGCTGAAAACAGGGCAAACCCGTGCAAAACGCAGCCTGCGCCATACGACGCAGCCTCCGTCGCACGACGCAGCGTGCGTCACTGGACGCACCCTGCGTCCTGAACTGGCAAACCTGTCCGAGTTGTTCGCCTTGAGTATTCCACTCCACAAGCCCCTCCCTTCCATAATCCAGCCCCCGAAGGTCGAGTTGAAGACCCTCCCAAGCCATTTGAAGTACATCTTTCTAGGGGACAAGAACACCCTACCACTTATCATTTCAAGCACACTCACCGAGGACCAAGAAGACAAATTGGTATCACTACTTCAAAAGCATAAGGAAACATTTGGGTGGAGCATAGCGGACCTAAAAGGGATAAGCCCGGTGACTTGCATGCACAAGATACGGCTTGAAGTGGATGCCAAACCGGTCCGACAACCCCAAAGGAGGCTCAATCCACCCATGGCGGAGGTAGTGAAAGAAGAGGTAATTAAGCTATTGCAAATGGGTATCATTTTCCTTATTTCCGACTCTCGTTGGGTTAGCCCAACTCAAGTCGTACCCAAAAAGGGAGGAGTGACGGTAGTCAAGAATGCACAAGGAGACTTGGTCTCCACCCGACCACAAACCAGTTGGAGGGTGTGTATTGATTACCGCCGCTTGAATGCGGTTACATTGAAAGACCATTTCCCGCTACCATTTATTGATCAAATGTTAGAAAGACTAGCGGGAAAAGCTTTCTATTGTTTCCTTGACGGGTACTCGGGGTATTTTCAAATCCCAATCGCACCCGAGGACCAAGTCAAGACCACATTCACATGCCCATTCGGTACATTTGTTTATCGTCGTATGCCCTTTGGTTTGTGTAATGGACCGGGAACTTTTCAACGGTGCATGTTGATTATTTTCTCCGACTATGTAGAAAGGATCATAGAAGTATTCATGGACGATTTCACCGTCCATGGGGACTCCTATGATGCATGTCTAAAACACCTTGCTCTTGTCTTAGAGCGATGCCAAGAGTCCCATCTCATTTTAAACTCCGAAAAATGTCATTTCATGGTGACTAGTGGCATCGTTTTAGGACATGTAGTGTCGGAAAGGGGGGTTGAGGTGGATAAGGCTAAGGTTGACATCATAAAAACTTTACCTTATCCCTCTAACACCCGAGACATTAGGTCTTTTCTTGGACATGCCGGTTTCTACCGGAGATTTATTAAGGATTTTTCCAAGATTGCTAACCCCTTATGTAAGCTTTTGCACAAAGAAGCGGAGTTTGTTTTTGATGACTCATGTAGGAAAGCATTCGATGACTTGAAGGAGAGATTGGTCACCGCACCAATTATTCAAGCACCACGATGGGATCTTCCATTTGAAATCATGACCGATGCAAGTGACTATGCATTGGGAGTGGTTTTGGGTCAAAAGAGTGACAAGGGACCCCATGTGATCCAATATGCTTCTACCCTCTTGAATGATGCTCAAAAGAACTATTCCACGACGGAGAAGGAATTCCTTGGTGTGATTTATGCTCTAGAAAAATTCCGATCTTATCTCTTGGGCACAAAGGTGATCATCTACACCGATCATGCCGCCATTAGATACCTTGTGGCAAAGAAGGATGCAAAGCCAAGGTTGTTGAGATGGATCCTTCTCCTAAGTGAGTTTGATGTGGAAATAAAAGACAAGAAAGGGGTGAAGAATGTGGTGGCGGATCATTTGAGCCGGCTAAACCATGAAGGAAGACCATCATGCCCTCTTGAGGAGGTTGAAGGAGGTCTCCCTCATGAGTCACTTTATGCTATACAAGTGGAGGAGCCATGGTATGCTACCATGGTCAACTATTTGGTGACAAAGCGGCTTCCAAGCCATTTCTCTTCTCATCAAAAGAGCAAAGTCAAATCCGATGCCAAGTACTATAAATGGGATGATCCTTACTTGTGGAAGTTTTGCCAAGATCAACTTGTGAGAAGATGTGTGCCCGAAAGTGAGATTCCTTCCATCTTACATCATTGTCATGACTATGCTTGTGGAGGGCATTTTGGGCCACAAAGAACCGCTAGAAAAGTGCTTGAATGCGGTCTCTTTTGGCCAAGCCTTTTAAAAGATGCTCACAAATTTGTAAAAACTTGTGACCGATGTCAAAGGGTGGGGAATTTGACAAAAAGAAATGAGATGCCACAACAACCTCTTCTATATTGTGAGATCTTTGATGTGTGGGGAATTGACTTTATGGGCCCCTTTCCTAATTCCGGTGGTTATCTATACATCCTCTTGGCGGTAGATTATGTGTCAAAATGGGTTGAAGCAATCCCTACCCGCACCGATGACGCCAAGGTAGTAGCCATTTTCATCCAAGAGAACATATTCTCCTGGTTTGGTTTTCCAAGGGCTATCATTAGTGATAGGGGTACCCATTTTTGAAACAAGGTGATTGGAGGCCTTCTCAAGAGGTATGGGGTGAATCATAAAATTTCCACGGCCTACCACCCACAAACAAACGGGCAAGCCGAACTCTCCAACCGTGAAATAAAAGGAATCCTTGAAAAGACGGTTAATCCGGATAGAAAGGATTGGAGCAAGAGGCTAGTTGATGCATTGTGGGCATATAGGACCGCTTTTAAAACCCCCATTGGCATGTCCCAATTCCGTCTCATCTATGGCAAGGCTTGCCACCTCCCCGTGGAGGTTGAGCACAAAGCCTATTGGGCTATCAAATCTTTCAACCAAAACCAAGATGAGAGCGGTATGCACGGAAAGCTTCAATTACAAGAACTTGAGGAAATTCGCCAAGATGCGTATGAGAACTCCTCCATCTACAAGGAGAAAACAAGGAGATGGCATGATGGGATGATAAACCGTCGGGTTTTCAAGGAGGGTGATAAAGTTCTTGTGTTCCAAAACCGGTTTAAGCTCTTTCCGGGCAAGTTGAGGTCAAGATGGTTTGGACCTTACACCGTCAAGAAAGTGTTTACCCATGGAGCTATTGAAGTGGAGGGGCCCGGGGATGGAAAGCTCCTCAAGGTGAATGGCCACCGTCTCAAACACTACTTCCAAGGATGTGCCCGGGAGGGGGAAGAAGAGGTCTTGCTTGAAGACCCCGTTTATGAAAGTTGAAGAGCTTGAAATAGCTAAGTCGAGCCATCGACTCTAAATAAACGGCAAATCGTGTACATACTCTATCATTGTGAATATTTCTTTGAAGTTTCATTGTTAATTCTTAGTATTTGAGTTGTTTTCAATTAGTTAGACATTGCATCAAGCAAAATTTTTTTGAAGTTACTAACGGTTTTGTGAAGTTTTGCGAGTTTTCGGCCGCCTCAGGATGCGTGCCATGGATAAAAAGTTCGGGAATCGATGGAATTTGGATATTGGAGGTTATCATGGACCATTGGAGTGAAAGTGCAAGTATGGAGGTGTTTGGAACACTTAGCCAAAATTTGGCTAAGTGCAAAAGCAAGAAGATCCGGCAGTGCAGGACGCAGCCTGCGTCGTAGGACGCAGCCTGCGTCATCACGACGCTGCCTGCGTCGTATGACGCTGCCTGCGTCGAGTACGGGTTTTCAGCACTTGTTCTCCCTTTTGCCCGAGTTCTTCACAAAATCAAAACTCATCTTCATCCTTCATTTTTCACGAAAAATACCCCAAACCCAACCCCAATCCCTCAAAACTTCATCTTTCTCCCTCAAATCTTCAAAAAATTTCATCAACATCAATCCAATTCTTCTTCCTAACCATTATTCTACCCTCAATAGCCCCAAAATGAACCTCAATCATTCACAATCTCAGAAAATCCGTCTTTGAAAACCTAGATTTTTTTTCCTCAAATTCGTTTTTTAAGAACTTTATTGGGTTTTTAAGGTTGTTTGTCGGATTCCCTACCTATTCTAATCATCAAGGAGCTTGAACTTTGTGGAATCAATAAGGTATAACTTCATACTCAACTTTTCCTTTGTTCTTCAAATTTTTGCTCGAATTTAGGCTAGAATTGGTCTTAGGTTGAGTTTCCCCTTGCCCTTGACTGATTGTGTAGTTAGGATTGGACAAAATTTTCTGAGTGAGGTAAAGAAATTCAACAAACACTAAGTTTTTGAGGTGTTGAAATTGTTGCACACCAAGTGTTTGTTGAATTGCTTGAGTGAAAAATCTTTTGAGTGATTGTTTGTTGCTTGTTGTATTGTGTTGCTTGTTGAATTTTGCAGAAATGGCACCCAAAATCTCAAAATTGTTTGGCAAAGGAAAGAATAAGAGGGCCGCGGTGAGTGAGCCTGACACCGAGGTGGAAGCGGTGTTCATGGGCTATGAAAGGTTGAGTGCTCAGTATAAGAGAATTTGGGATAAGCTAACCGCACCCCGACAACAACCTCTCGTAGCCACAAAATTCTTTTGCCCAAACACCCTCCATGCCTTGGGCATGTTTGACTTCACAAGGGACATGCTAGCTAAAGTAGGGCTAGAGGCTTATCTCGAGCCGAACTCCTGGGATCACACCTATAAGAGTTTTGCGTACGAGTTTCTAGCAACCTTGTCGGAGTTGGACGTGCCCGAGAGTGAGGAAAAAGCCTACCGATTCCGTTTAAACCAAACTTGGCATAATGCCCCCACTTCCGAAATCCGTCAAATCCTTAAGATCACCAGACAACCCGAAGACATTAGGTGCCCCAAGGGAAAAATGCACACAATGTGGGTTAACATTACAAATTACCACGGCCCATCTAAGGATGCCAAACTTTCAGCCATAACCCACCCCGTACTCCGCCTAATCACATGATTCCTTACCACCATCTTCAACTCTGCGGGAGAACCCACCAAAGTGCCGGAGAGCATCCGGCTATATTTGTGGACTATGCTTCCGGAGGGGGTAGGGATCCCGGATTGGGCCGATCTGTTTTTGAGGGCTTGCATTAAACATAGGCAAAAATCTACCAAAGCAAGCATCCATCTTGGGGGGGTGATTTCATTCTTGGTGAGGCACTATGAAGGGGGCATTGGTGATGAGCAAGAGGTGAACCTTTGTAGGGGATTAACGAGATACAACCGACTTGGGCTCGAGGAGGTTCATATGTTTAAGACTAGCAGAGAGCAACCCTTGAAAGGGTTTTGGTTGGGGAGTGACGGGCTTGGTTACATGAAGATGCCTCGACCTCCAAACAACCCCTTGCCTAGGGGGCCCACATCGTTGGATTTTTTGTGTCCTAGGGAGGAGAGTTTGAGGGAGAGTAATGAGGAAGCGGAGGTAGAGGAAGTGCCTTTGAGGCAAAGACAGAGGGTTAGGAGAGAGGGAGGTGAGGGAAGTGAGCGAGTGAGCGAGGAGATCGAGATCCTCGCAATTGAGCAAGGACCTTCCTAAACCACAAATTATCAACAACAACAACAACAACCACCACCATTCCATTTCCAATCATCCTTCCAAAGCCACCAAGACACCGACACCCCTATGTTTGATGCGGAGGGTCGTTCTAGCATCCCCGTGGAGCCATGCCAACAACAAATGGCTACCTATTTTGCTAGCACCAATGACGTTTTGAAACACATTAGTGGGAGGGTGGACGATTCAAACACTTGGCAACAACAACAAGGCGGTAGGCTTGAGTCTTTGGATGATTGGCACAATGTAGTGGAGGAGAGAGAGAGATTGAGAGCGGAGGCCGAGAGGGCTCAAAGAGAGGAATGGAGGAGGATGGTAGAAGGGCAAGAGGAAGCCCGCCTTTGGAGAGAGCAACAAGATAAGAGGTGGCGGGAACAAAATGAAATGTGGACAACCCAAAATGCTTGGAGGGAGCAAGCTACGAGCCATTTTCAAGCTCAAAATGAGCGCCACCACACCTATCTTCAAGACTCCTATAAAGATGCGGTGGCACAAGAGGACGTCTATGGCTTGGCTAGCTCACTCTTTGGAATGTCCATCCAACAAAACCCGGGCTACCCAACTCCATACACTCAAGAGGTCCTTGATAAAGGCATGGAACGAAGAAGAAGGATTAGAGAAGCAAGGGAGAGGAGGAGAAACCGAGGAGGTGCCTCGGGTTCTTCTCATTTCAACAATTGATGAGGTAACCCTTTTTTCTTTTCTCCTACAATGAGGACATTGTATGTTCTAAGTGTGGGGGAGAAGAGTGTATATAGTTATTTTGTTTTTCATGCATTGTATTTTATTTGTCTTTATTTTGAAGAAAAAAAGAAAAAAAAAAAAAGAGAAAAAGAAAAGAAAAAAATTGAAAATCCCGGCTAGGTGAAAACCCACAAGGGTGGGCACCTAGGCAAAAATTGGGAAGGTGGCCGAGGACGGAATGAAAACCCGAAAGGGCATTCTGGGCAAAATGAAAAATCGAGTTGCGAGCCACCAATGAGAGGAAAGGAAAAGCTAAGGTGAAAACCCGAAAGGGCACCTTAGGCAAAATGAGGGATTTTCAAGAAAAAAAAATAAAAAAATGAAAAATGAAAAAAAAAATTGAGCATAATACTTCATATGATGAGGATTTTGAAGGCATAAGAAGGGAGTGATAAGGAGGGAATTGGAAGGAGGCTAGCTTAGGACTTCCTTTATTTTTATTTTGAGTCACAAATTTGGTTCCAAATTGGTGGATTTCTCTTGGTGGTTGCTTGGTTGTGCAAATTGTGTAGTTTGGGGCCAACCAAGTAACCATGCATTACACTAGTGGAGTAATAAGGGGGTGGTATAAGTAGTGGAGTTGCATGGAGTTTGGTGATGAAGGCCATCTCGCTATGCCTTGGGATAAGGCAAAGATGGTCATAGTACATTCTTGGGAGCTATAAGAAGGGAGGAATTGAGTGAAATGAGTCGGAGTTGGTGGTGTGTCGAGTCTTGTTTAGAGGGAGTTATAAGTAGGAAGAGGTAAGGGAAGAGTGTTAAAACAACCTTGAGTCTTTTTTTTTGTTTTAATAGGTGGTTGTGTTTTGAGGGAGATATAAGAAGGTAGTAGTGAGGGAAGAGAGGTCATTACCTTCGCATGCTATGTTTGGACTTGTGTTTGTCTTGCTAATCTCGAGTTTTACTCGGGACGAGTAAAAGTCCAAGTGTGGGGGTATTTGACAACACCAAATTGTGTTGTGTCTAGTAGTACTTATTAGGGTCTTT